>JZKD02S1871004.1:0-19479 GCA_000966675.3 Picea glauca
CTATACATTTACATTCCTTTCTTGAATTACCTGTAAGTTACTCCCTCTCTCTAATTCATATTCTTTTTACCAACACCTACCACCAAATTATCTTCCTCTAAATTTGTCGTCATCTTGGCTCTCTTTGCAGCCATTTGGCTGAGAAAGGCTGAACGAAAGCAAATCCAGATGTATCTTCGAAGAAATTCGGCATGCAAGAGGCCGCTGATTGAAATTATTAAAGTATGCTAAATTTGGAATATCTTAACCTCTCCGAAGAAGAGCATGGGCCAGAGCCTGCAGCTCTCCTCCATTTTCCTCCAGATTTCTGCATCTCTGGAGGACCTCCATTTGTGGCGACGAATTATCACTGGGAGACACCGAAAACTCGCAGTCCATGTCACTAGTGAAACCACAGGAGTTCTCCTTCTTGACCCGAGAGAACAGAGCATTGTAGGGCTGGGAGATTGGCTGACATGGCAGGGAGAGGTTTGCAGGGAACTGATGTGAATGCTGACTGTACGATGAAGAAGACATGGCAGGATAATTCGCAGAGGTCGATGCTGATCCGGATGACATGCGACTCGCCAGCTGTGCTTGCACGAATGCCAGCTCGGCCTGCAAACTCGCAACCTGTAATAAATTTATTACACATATCTTGAGACGAGATATACCTGCAGAAACGATGTCTGCAAATTTAAAAGAACATTAAAGAATGGGTTTGCAGACGTTATTGATGTATACACAGTTTATATCCGTTCTCAAGAAGCAGTGAACATTTAACATATACACAGTTTATATCCGTTCTCAAGAAGCAGTGAACATTTAATATACCTGTTGCTGCAAGGCGAAAATGTGCGCAACGCAGCCATAGACGGGATCTTGGAGTCGAGCCTGTGCCTCGTAGGATATGGTGACAACCGCCTCACAGCGTTCGGGCATGGGGATATGCAGTAAAAGCTTGGATACATTGCTCGCCCCGAAGATTTTATGAACTGCGGCGAAATGCGCGGCACCCTCATCATAGCCAAAATATGGAGCAAACACGCAGCCTTTCACGCATTTCCTTCTCAGGAACTTGCAGGCTCCGCAAGGCGCTCCTCCACCGTTCATTTTGCAGGATTCGAACTGCTGACTGCTGGGATTTCGAAGAGAACCTCGGTATTGCTCCCTGGCTTTGCGATCTTTGTCTCCTCGTTGTGGCCGCAGAGTGGAAATCCCGAAGGATGGCGAGGCGATTGCACTGGAAGGGGTTCGATGCGGCAAACGGGGAAGGGGCGAGGGCAGGGAAAGGAGAAGAACAGCGGGCAGGCGGGCAGGAAGTAGGAGAAGCGGGTGTGGATTTTAGAAGGACGAGGGTTTAAAGGGAAGTGCCGGCGGCCAGGTCAGATTTGGTCAGGGGTTCGAGTCCGAGGAGCCTTCGGGATCCTGTTCGGTCGCTAGATGTTCCCTGTACGGTGGACACTCTCCAACGAAGGCGATGATCTCTACGCTGCAACTCCAAATGCGACAATCCCCTCCCGAGTCCCGAGTACCGACTGAGTGCGGATGGAACGCTTTCATAAGTTGTCCGAACAGAAAACAACGTCCAGCGTCGTGTGAAAGCAAGTCAACAGTAAGAAGGTAAACGGGATTTAGCGACTGCGGAGGTGAGAGGCAGTAGTACCGCATGCATGAGGAGGAATGTTATTAACCGGGGGACCCGCCGGTAATTGTCCACTTCCTCCACCGCGTCGGTGGCAGCCTCTGCCCACCGGCACTGCACGTGCAGCTCATGTCACTCTCGCGGACAGGATTGGAATTTCGAAACGACCTCCACGTGTCAAAGTTTACGTGAAAATGGAAAATGCAATTGTATTGGGTACATTTTCACGATGTGCAATATAATTATTCCATGATATTTAATGGTCAAAATGACTTATAACGGGCATTTGTTAGTCAAATTCCATTTTTGCTTATAACTTGAACTTATTCGGTTTTACTTAAACGTTAAGTGTCAATTAGGATTACCTTAAGCATTAATTAAACCTGTCATAAATGTCGGTTTCAAAAATATGTTTTCTCATTTGAGACCTAACCACACACTAAATTGACTATAAGACATTTTTGTTGGTAAGAAAAGGGATCTTTTCCATGCCATTATTTGGCTACTTACTTAAATTTACGGATCCTAGATATGTTTTTGATTTTAAATGAGTAAATATATGATATGGTTTTTTTTTTTTAAAGAGTAAATATATGTTATTAATAATCATGCTCACTTAAACTATACATATTAGCATTAAAAAGAGTAGAGATCAAATGCATTAGGAATTTTAATACAACTAAAACCCTTAGTTGTAATTTTCTGAAAAAAACTTCGATGTCATTGGGACTTTTAATACTACTAAAACCCTTAGTTGTAATTTTAGGAAAAAGACTTCAATGTAACTTCAAAGAGTGGAAAAGCTTGGGAATTTGTATGAAGAAAAAAACAAAGATGGGAGTGGAAGTTTTTGGAAGATTCATTATGTGGGCTAGTTCTTTGTAGTGATCTTTTATAACAAAACACTCTATGTGGTAATTTATTAGTGATTTTGAAGTATCGAATTTTTGAGTAAATTAATATAAAGAGTGTATAAAAGATATGAAATATTTTTCCTAACTTAGATTGAAAGTCTAACCAAAACCAAAATTTGTACTTTGCAAGATATAATAACATTTTAAGTAGTTAATTGGGTTTAGCTAGAATGGTTTGTGTTGAGGGGTGTTTTTCCCCAACCAAGATTCAATTCCTGTAAGTGAAATCCAATTTACTTCGGATGCCCCCGATACCATCTTCAAAATGAGGGGAAGTACCCACCCAAACTCTATTCCAAGTAAGAATTTGAAGAATAAATTTTGCATAATAAGAGAACTGAATTTTAACTAAAAAACAAATACAATAATGTGAAAAAATATAGAAGCGAACTTGTAAAACTTTTTACAATGATAAGAATTTAACGAACTTGTAAAACTTTTTACAATGATGAAAAAATTAAAAACTAAGCGTCAACATTGTACATTGTAAGTAACAAAATACCATTGTACAAACAAACCCAAACTTTTTTACTCATTCATTTCCTCAATTCCACTAAAATAAAAAGATGGATATTAACTTCACTTCTATATGTCTATAAAACCAAAACTTTTTTACTCATTCATTCTCTCAATTCCACTAAATAAAAAGCAAAACTTTTTTATTCGTTTATTTTCTCAATTCCACTAAAATAAAAAGATGAATATTAGCGTCACTTCAATATGCCTATAAAACCAAAACTTTTTTACTCATTCATTCTCTCAATTCCACTAAAATTAAAAAATAGATATTAACTTCACTTCAATATGCCTATAAAAATAATTCCACTAAAACTAAAAAATGGATATTAACTTCACTTCAATATGCCTATAAAAAGTATAAATTCAAACTCCAAAATTGAATCCCAAATGTTCTCATATAATCATTCGTAGTGACTTTGAAGCTCCTACATGATTCCAAATATCTCTAATCATTCCTCATTAACTTTGAAGCTCTGCATGATTCCAAAATCAATAGAAACAAGTTCCAACAGCTGTGCAAAGCAAGAGGAACCCTTAGTTTATGCACTTTCAGTGTTAGCCAATGGAAATGAAATAAAGGATTCTGAAGACACATAACACCACATCCATTAACATGGGGTATAGTTATATAATGTAAAAAAATATGTTAAAAAACTTTTTCACCGTCTCCGAATTTGGTATCAAATTTCATCTCGACATGCCATGGCCAACAACAGGGCCCGTGAACACGTGGTTGCCACGTGACGTAATAATGGTTATGAATGCTTTCCTAAATTAATTGTTGCTCTGATATTTAATTCATCTAGCAGAGACAGAGCCACGTGAAAATGACCGTAATAGCGACAAATAGTGGAGTAAATACGTTTTCTTTCTCTATAATCATGTCGCGCACGGGCCATGTCTTTTTCTATTGAGAAATTTCGAAAAAAAACATAAACCTAATTTAAGCATATCAAAGAGAGCAGTGACCTCGTAAACCTAATTTATTATTTTTGAAGTCAGTGCCCTCGTGTTGTAAAGTATTTTTTACTGGTTTACTTAACTAATGGAGTAGAGAGAGATGGATTTCGATACATGTAACTTTTTCTTATATAATTAAGGGAAACATACATCCAATCTTTATAATAAATTTAAGATCATACAGTTTGAGAGTTGACTTTAAATATATAGCTTATAACTTAATAAAAGAAAATAAAAAATTGTTTTTTTAGTGTTTCATGTTGCATAGTTTATATATATAGATTATAAGATATGTAATAAATTGTATTAATTTTTAATTTATGAGAATAGATTTTAAATTTTTAGAAGGAAAGTAAAAGTTTTGAAAAAATTAAGTTTTAATAATAATAATAATAATCTATTTTTATGGTCAGTTCATAGGGATGTGGTCTTGTGGTCAAACTTGTGGGCGGTGTGATTCTCTCTAGAGGTTATAAGGTAGCTAGTGGGATTCAACCTTGTATCACTAGAGCCACATACCACCGCCGTTACAGTATATAATTTATAATGATGATAAAATAATTCTCAATTTAAAGATAAGTATAATAACAATAATGAATTTTAATACAAAACAACTTTTCTAGTTAAAAATCTAAGTATGTCTGGGATATAATTCATAAACCTCATCTCATCTATAATTACATTATTAATATATCTTTTCTATAACCTAGAATCAAAAATAGATATACTAAATGATAAAAGATTGTAATTAATAGCCAAGCCAATAATTTTTTTTTCCAAGAAAAAAATAATATTTTATTTAAAAAAAAAAAGGAAACAAAGATACATTCCTCAAGTGCAAGTGCACTATACCATAGATAAATGGTATACTATCCAAAATAAATTAGTACGTAACTAGACTTCAAGAGTTGGCCTAATAGAAAATTATTACAAAAAGTAATGATAAATAATTTTCCAACTTGATCCTACTATCCCATAGGATTGATAACTATCTTGAATTTTTTTGTCAACAATCATTTTAGATGATACAATGTTCCAACTATAAACAATTTATTGTTTGATAATACAAAATCTAATACTTCATGCCTTTCCACAGAGATTACATCCTTTACTATAGTATAAAGTATCAAACCTAAAGGCAACATTCATCCAACTTTTGAAAGTTGAGTCAGCTAACTGGTTTAACTCTCTAAAAGTATGACATGTTCGAAAAGAATTAAAGGCTCCTACGACCTCCTTCAGATGTGTTCCAATGCCCTCAAAATTTATATTGTGTAGAAATTGCTTTCCCTACATCCAGTTCAACACCAATGTCAAATTCTCGAACAATTGAATGTTTTGTATCTACATATTTGAAGCCAACTTTAGTAAGGTATTTAAAGTTAGGAGCTCTACTAGGTTGTTTGTTCCCCTCCACAGTTTGATTTTAAAGTAATATAGTGTTCATCTGTGAAGTACAATTATCCTTGTAAACCATAGACCTGGTCTAAGCCCTAATAGACGTTATTAAAGAAACCCCAACTTATTCCTTTATCGATAAGAAACTCCCCAGTCACTCACATAGTTGACTATCTCGAATCACCTTTATAGTACTAAAAAAGAGAAGTGATATGATCAAATGTTTCAAAGGTTTGTACATGTTCCTCCCTAAAAATTCAGGCATCCTGAGCTATCCGGATTCCCCATATGACCAAGAATGATAGACAATGGACATTCTTCAGTTACCCCCACGCAAACCAGGGTCTTAAACAAGTTTCCATCAAATGTACCACCTATAAGTCCCTCAATTTCAACCGAGCTTCAATGTTCTGTTGATGGGTCCTAAATCCCTTTAGTTCAACAGTAGGAACCAAACATGCCACCGAGGCCCAATCAGACTTTGCAACATTTAATAGTGGAATGGTTCTCCAGATCTTGCGGTCCGACCAATTAATAGATGGGATTTACGTTTTCTTGTGAAGGCCTCTCCTTCGGTTCAAACGTTCTCTTTTTTGTATTTTATTTTGGTGTGACCGGTATAAGATGGAAAGCCTGTATAAACCAACTAGGCAACCAATGGAAGAAAATTAAACTACTAGAGAAGAGGTTGGGTTTGGGATAACCCTTACACCCTAGCATGCAGACAATGATCGTATACCACAGGCCTAGTACTAATACATTAACCATGTGAATATTCCAATTACTGACTGAGATACGAGTTATCAGAAGAAAACATGCATGTGATAAATAACGGTAAGAAAAATGATTCACTCAACTCTAATCATCAATCACATAATAACACAAAGATTTATTTTCATCATTAAAGAAAGAACTGTAAAACATTGCATCAAATAACTTATCAATACATTTAATAACTCTTACTCGTTATTGCATCCATTCATGAGATGGAATAGGAAATAGTTATTCTCCACATCCAATCATACACGCATTTGATGAAAACATAAACTTGTCTCTGGTCCAGAAGGACTTCTCAATTAAAGGCAACTCCAAAATAATTCTTAACAAAACCTAAAATGAGAGTTTCTTGCAACAACCATCGACCCCTAACTAATTGGTCGATGCTCTTATTTATAACAAAAAAATAACTGAAAATAACGGCTAAAGTGTAGATAAGTAAAACAAAATTTGCCATGTGGCATTCTCTCCTATCATTTTGTCTATTCCTCGATTAGGCTCCCGGCGAGCGATTAGGCTCCCCGCCTTTTCGCCCATCATAGTTTCGAAGCGCAAGGAGCAGCTCCCTCATATCCCCGATGCGCGAAGTAACGAGAGCGTCTAGGACCTGGGGCCCACAACAGCGTCGGGTGAGTTTTGGACCATCAGATTTGAAGGACGCGTGGTGCCCAATTGAGTCGTCTCGGCGTTTCGCCCATCGCAACTATGATAAGCAAGGATCAACTCCTTCCCATTCGCGAACGTCGAAAGCCCCTATGGGAATAAAAGCAGGGTCACGGTCCATGGTCACTTGGGAAATAAAGAGCTCAGCGAAAGGGGCCAAAAGCGTCGAGTCTAGTCGCCGAAAGGATCATCGCGATTTCCAGGTGCCATCGGATACGATTTCACTCCTGGTTTCCGCTTGGAGTAAATGAAGGAAAGAACGGGTGGTTGAAACCTCCTTTCATTCACTGAGTGTGAGGTATGGAGGGTCTGGCAAGTGGTCTGCTCGAAGGAGTTCTGTGTACTGATTTTTCCAAAGAAGCCATGCCGAAGTCCTCGATTAGACAGAAAAGTCTGCACACGCCATTTTGGCCTTTAATGTTTCAGCTACCTCCCCTGCAAAGGCCATGCGAAGTTAAGGAGACGTATGACGAAGGACTTCCGCTCGAAGATCGATTGAAGACATGCTACGCCTTGGAGGGCGAGCGTGCCTCTGTTGGGCAAATCTGCCCAAGTATATGTACTCAGTTTTTGCATTTTTGAAAGGATCGATGGTTGAGCAAGGCTCTTGATTGTAAAGTTTTGATGAAGCAATGGTCGCTCTGGTTAATGTATACGGCATTTGAGATTTCTTACTTTATGGATGTCAACTTCTCTTCCATCTCTTTGTTTACTGTGTTAGAACAACTCAGAATTGGAATATCCAGTCGAGTTGCAGCTGTTATAGGATGATGTAGGTTGGATCACTATAACAGTTACATTGTTTCTAATCGGTTCCTGTGATTTTGTTAATGTTGAATGACTTGGAATTGGAGGATCCAGTGAATTCAACCCTCAGCTCATTGAAGCTACAGACCAAGAGGATCTTGGCTTCCGAGTTTTTCATCCTCAAGCTTCTGAAGGCCTGTTGCCCAAGGCAGTCTTGTTCACCCTTCTCATAAGTCTTCCATCTACCACCCTTTAATCATTTACTGACGGAAGTTGGATCAAGACCTCCCTTGCTTTCTACATACTAGGCCTGGTTTCCTGAATTAAAGCTATATCTTCTTGGGTCTTTACCCATTTGATCACCCCATTAAGAAAACCGTGACATAAAACTAATGGGCGTTGGGCTCTGCTCCTGCAAGCAATCCAGGAGTGACTTCTGACGCTAACAGATTGGGTGTTCCATAAACTGTCGCACCTGACCTGGCATTGTGTCTGTCACCTTTGCTAGTTCTTCAACCCATGTTGAGTCTTGATCGATGTGTAATTTGACTATGTCGCGCAAGTCGTTGAATTCATCGAGCGTGCCAAACTAGGGGAGTCCGATATCCTTCATTGCCTTGTTGATTTTGACCCAGTTTTTCTCACACCTGGCCCATTTCTCTTGGATTTCTCGGTGGCTTCCTGAGCCATTTTTTCCCAGTACTCGACTGATTTCTTTATGCGATCAAGACTTCTTTCGTTCAACACCCAAATGTCATGTTCTTCTTTGTCTCGGCCCTATTGGACCGCACCAATGTAGTCGAATCTCTCTATGGCTTGCTGCACTTTCTCGTACCACTGCTCCATATCGTTTCTCGTTGCAAGTACCATGAGGGTGTCCTCCTAGAGCTCGACTATCCTTGCTGTGAATAGGTGTCGCTCGTTTGTGAACTTGTTGTAGGGCTCCTTGAATTCATTCCTTAAGTACACCGCGACCTGTGTGGTGTCCTGGTAATACTTCACCAAGTGGCACAAATGTTCCAATTCCTTTAAAGCAATGACCAACTCCTTTAAAGCAATGACCAACTCCTTTTCATCTCTTTTATCTCTGTCCAGGGCGACATCTGTAATTTCCATCCCTACGCTGATGAGTTCGGACGTCTTAGAATGTTTTGTGTTGATCAGGTGTTCCTCGGTAGTGATGAGGATGGAGCGATCTAAAATGATCCTCCTCTTTTTGGTGGTTCTCTGGACGATATCCTTCTTCCTCTGATCATAATCTATGGCATTTATCTCGGATACTTCGTCCACGGGTTTAGGAATCTGTTGATCCCCCCATGTGAATGTGTTTCCGTGTTTCCCAGACTTTCGTTGATGTATACTTGTTCAAGGTTGGGTTCTTGAACTTCCTCATTGTGCTCTGAAGGTCCAGCTTCTGTCTGTCGCTCATCGAGGGTTTGAGTACTGAGTGAAATAGAGGCATCTGGGATAGACTCGATACTTACTTGCTCATCGGTCACTAAAACACAGATTTTATATTGCAGGGCTTCCTTCTTTGGGTCGTCCGACCCTGACTCATCCTTTGGACTGTCTGTTCGGGTCTCCTATGCATCAGGCATCTTAGTGTCTAAGACACTCTCGGTTGCTTTCTCTTTTTGTTGGAGCTCTTGAATTTTGGCATCAGGAACAAGAGAAGATGTTTGCTCGGGTCCCTTTTCTTCTTCTATATGCACAGGGGTCCTAAGAGATACCTCTGGGCTTTCATCGTTCTCATATATCTTTATCAGATCACTTAAGGGGTTTGACGCACCAGTCCTCTGTGATGATTTGACAGTCTTTGGATGAGCCGAAACATCTTTCGGTGATCCGACTAGTAGAATTGTGAATTTAGGGTCATCTAACCTAGTAATTTCATCAAAGTCTATGAATTCAGGGTCGCTTGGTCCTGTGTGGCCTTCATCTGGGTTGTCGGCAGGGAGCCTTGGCATATTTATGATGTCCGGGTCATTTTGCAGCTGATCCATTATCCGATGCACATTTTCCATCATGAGTAACACCCTCTCCCATGCGTCTTGAGTCTTAAGGGAACTTTTGTCTTATATTGGGGTTACCCAGGGAATTTCTACTGCTTCTTCTGCTAGCTGAGGGGCTTCTTCTACTTCGTCCATCCTTGCTTCCCTGGCCCTGAGGGCTCCTTGAGATGATTGTTCTATGATTTTTGCCTGTTAATCCAGCCTCATATCTTTGAACTTGGTCATTCTGGGGTCGACCATCCTTGCCACCACTTCCTCCCAGTCTTGGGCATTTTCGGTGAAGACCTCATCTTCAAATTTGTCATGGACGTATGGCCAACATGATGAAACTTGCAGTGCATGCTTCAAGACTAAACCCCTTGGGTCATGTTTGCGGAAACGACTGGTCTAGAATCAAAACTCCAATTGGCTCACCCCTTCCTGCTTGGATTGAGTTGTATCTTTTACTAGGTAGAAACCTATATGGAATCCATAAGGTATAAATGTATGCTTCTTATCTTTCACCAGAGTAGCATTGTAGCCTTGTAGAATAGTTTGGTAGCATATATCCCCTACTACTAGTCGATCAGGAACATGCACATGTAGGAGATGAGGTGCTCTAGTGGTCCCGAATACCTTAATGTAGGTATCACGTTCATCCATATACCAGTGGCCAACCTTTGATATCATCTTTTTGCCCACAATCGATAGTCTTGGACACTCTTTCTTGAAAAGAATGAAATAAATGCATGCAATGAATTCATTCCAGATGAGGGAGTAGGATTTTTTGTACCTGTTCTCCCATAAGACACTGAAATATACATGGACTGGAAGTTTTGAGACATGCCAACTCAATTTCATTCCGGCAAAAACATTTATGGCGTAGATGATGTCCAATAAATAAGAATCCATGTAAAAGGATGGAGTCTCTCCTTCTTTCGGTGTCTGAGCCTGTTGTATGCAAATGCTCAACTGCTTGGAAATGATGGCACCCTAGTTAAAACCTCTCCTAGAAATGGCTACAGTATAAGATAGAGGCATCAAAGCCTCTGAAAACCTAGAGTAATCTTTCTCCCATACAATCGATAGATGAGGGCCATTAGATAGATATTTTGGTACCAGCCGGTGGTCCGATTGGTGTACTTTTTATCCTCTCCCCACCATGAAGCCATCACCCGACCAGTGTCGTGATGCTCATAAAAGTTGACGACGAAATCGATGTTCAGACTCTCTTCCGGGTCTCTGAGCTTGTAATAATTCTGCACCTCTACCGGAAAGAAAACCCCGACACACTCGCCATTGTCGTCGTTGATCGGGAAATTTTGTGTGTCTATGTGGTTTATGAGCCATTGCAATAGTTATATACAGGGGAAAACCGGGGTCCTTCTCGCTACCATGTGCAGGTATGATAGTCGAATATTTGGAAAAACTTCATCATCAAGCTTTCTCATGTCAGGGTCATTGTGTGGGGTATATTATGGGAATTCTTCTCGTCTTATCTTCTTGAAGAGTTCTCCCCAGTGTGGGAGTACCGCCTTGCCCCCTGTGTTTTCCTCTATGTCTCCAAAGGCTGGAGGTTGAGTGAAAATATTCTTGGTGGATGTTTTGATGACTAGTTTCGGCCTTGGAGCAAATTCTAATTGTTTTTCTAGCCATGGGGACGAGCCTTCTCCCACCTCTGGTTCCTTTAGCTTAGGCGCTCTTGGTGATCGCCTAGTGTTTGTCTTTATTGGAGGTGTTGTTCCTGTAATGCTTCCTAAACTTTGTAGTTTGATACTTACGAGGGGGCTCAAAAGATTTTGAATTTCTCTTATCATTCTTCTAGATGCTCTAAAACTCCTTAGTGCACAGAATAATCTTGTTTACAATGGCTCAAGAGGATTTAACAGAGAAGAACTTACCGGTCGTATCAACTAATTAATTTGGGTGATGAGTGAAATTCAAAAAAATCTACCACTGAATCTCTGTAATTTAATTCATCATGGGTTGACGGCGAAGGTGCGGAGGGTGATGTGTTGTATCGGTAAATTCAAACGATCCTTTTGATTCGCGCATGGATTAGAAACTAATGCAAGATTTGGAATTAATTAGTCACTTAAATGCTCCGGATTGCAACGTATCTAGCGTTAAAACGGCCCATCATGTCTCTTTCCTAGTGGGTGGATCGGGGATCGACAAGGTGTTACGAGTGTTTTTGTTGATATTCTTCTGCGAAAAACCTCTTATGCCGATCGATTTCGTCGTACGGTGCTGACGAGGAAAAACTGGCTTGGGACACATGGCAATGGAAACCGGTAACTTAGCTCACAAATATTAGTCGGAGTCGGGACCTTCCTCCAGGGGCACATTTTTAAACTAAAGATGGGATTGTCGATGTGGAAAAGGTGTCAGGGATTGGTGATCGGAGGTAAACCTATCATGTAGTTTCCTTTGGGTTAGAATCCTCAACACTCTCGATGCCGAAAACGTTTCATAAGTCGATGATCGGAGAAAAAATTTAGCGTGGTCCGAATGTTCATGGAGATTTGGTCCTCTGATTTTGCTAAGTGCGTCGATTATTGACTATTGACGATATCATTTCTTTCTTCATTTAACATTTACTCTTTTCACCTTTTATCGACGCCGAAGGGGATCAGTTGTTAGAAATATCCTTGTATGATACTTGTCATGAAAGAAAACTTCATTTTGTTGATGTCGATCGACGCTCGACGACTACGGTTTTTGAGTGATTTTCTTTTATCTTTTAATTCCTTCCGATTCTGAATCTTTGAGCGCATCGGGGGAGGGGGGGGGAGTTTTTTGGCTACTGATTTCTTATTTAAGCGTTAAGTCTTTTTTTTTTAATTCATGAGTTTTCATAGATTCAAGTAAACTTTGGAAGACTTAATGAGAGTCAAAAATGATAAGCAAAGGAAACATTTTTCATAATGAAGTTGAATTATGCAAAAGATCAAGTGGTACCCAAAAAGTAAAATTCGACATAGGATTTTTAGGGTGTGTTGAGTGCTCAACAAATGGCGACTTACTGGGAGAAATAAGAATCTTTGTTCCTCCTTCGGCCTCGGGTGATGCAAAATCCGGTGGAGAATTTAACTGGTTTTAAATCAGAGCCTCTTTTACCCTTGTATTCAAATTTCTCCGGTTGATGCCTCCAGGTTTGCCTGTGGAGTTTTCAACCTTTATTCCCCCTTCATTTCCTGTAACCCTGACTCATGCCCTCTTTTGACAAGATTCTAGTAGAGAGTTCACTGGCATAGAGCCTTTAGTTACCTTCACTCACTTGCTACGGTGTTGCTCCGCTGCCAGCAAGCATCCATAGCCCCAACGGAGTCACCTTGACGTCACAGACCTTTCTTCGCTTCCAGTGAGCGTCCATATCCCCGACGGAGATATATACATACCCTCCCCTACTGTGCACTCATTTGATATAGTTAACGTTTATTTTGGAAAAATGCCTTGAGCGAGTGAGAGAGGATGACGTCTATTATTTTGCAAGATGAGATGGTTAAGGTGAAACTTACTAGCTCTGTCTTTGAGGTGCATGTAGTCCTTTCCATCTTTCCTTATTTCCCTTAAGGTCTTACCAAACCACTAAGCAGACACTTCTGACATTTCTCCAAAGTTGTTCATCTGCGTAGGTTGGATAGAGAGCCCCTCGAAATCATTGCAGGTTCCCCAATGCCTCTCATGTTTGTATGTGAGTGACGAGTTAGGAAGAGAGTTCACTATGTGGCATGATTTGAGGTTGACCATTATCTTGCTAAACACAATATTCAAAAGCGCAAAATTCCAAATAGCAAGAGAAAATAAAAAATTCATTTCGCAATCGACCTAGTAAGACATAAAATCATTAAAATACGCACGCAAAACATAAATTTTTATTTTTATTTTTATTTTTTAATGGAAGTATTGTTTTAGGGCTTGGCCATTCACTGGGAGGGCGTTAGGTCCCCCCATTAGATTCTGTAACCGATAAGTGTCTACCCCAATCTTCTCGGCCACCTAAAAAGGTCCAAGCCATAGATTCTGAAACTTATAATGTTTTCCTTTAGGTTCGTTTCTCTGTCCCATTTCAAGACTAAGTCTCCAACTTCAAAATTCTTCTCGTTGGCCTTATGCTTGTCAAACCATCTTTTAACGATCTACTGGTGGGTTATGATTTTTGATTTATCTTTCTCCCTTTCTTCTTCTAACATGAGCAAGGTGTCAATTCTTTGTTGTAAGGTTGATGAGGGATGCCCACCGGACTCCTGAGGAAGTTGAAGAGATGGGAGATATAGTATGTTTGGGAGAATGGCTTCATGTCCGTATTCTAGAAAGTATGGGGAAATTTCTATAGCTTCCTTGGGTGTAACTGTACCTTCCCATAAAGCATTGTGGAGTAAATTATGCAAATTCCTTTGGTTATCTGCAACCATTTTCTTCAATATCCTTACTAGGTTCTTATTAGTTGATTCTGCCACTTCGTTTCCCTGTGGATAATAATTTGCAGATTATTGAACTATGATTCCTTTGTCTAGGGAAAACTTTGTTAATAAGGTGGAAGAAAAATAAGTTGCATTATCAAAAACAAGAACAGAAGGGACACCGAACCTTGTGATTAGTTGTTGTTCTATGAATTGGATTACCACCTTCTCGTTTACATGGGTTAGAGGAATGGCTTCTGCCCATTTCGTGAAGTAATCGGTGGTAGTAAGTATGCACATGTGTTTTTTTTAAGAGCTTGGTGTAATTTCTCTTATGATGTCTAGCCCCCATTACTCAAAAGGCATAGAAATGGTTACCAGTTGGAGTGGGACCAATGCTCTCTTCTCTCTCCCAGTGCTTATTTGACAAGTTTTACAGTTCCTAACATAGGTGTGAGCATCCTTGAACAAAGTGGGCCAACAATAGCCAGCTCTCAGTATCTTATGAGTGGTGGCATCTCCCGCAAAATGTCCACTGACAAATCCATCATGGAGCTCCTTCAGAAATTTGTCTGCATCTTCACATTCGAGGCATATTAAAAGTACCCCATCATAATTAACCTAGAAGAGTACCGAATTTATGAGGCAATATTGTGCATATTTTAACCTGAGAGCTCTCCTTTCTCTGGGGTTTAGGTCTTCTGGGCAAGTCCCATGATGCAGAAGATAAGTCAATTTCTCATACCAAGACTCTTTTCCTGGGGAAATGTATGAATCTTCACCACACCATAATGCCATTTCATTTTCCCATCCAGATTCTTCATTTACTTGGTCTTGAGCATCAACTTCCCTTTTGCATAATCCTTGTCCTTTAACTAGTTTAGCAGGTTTTTAATCTAGATAAAATTATTGGACTACTTCCATCCAGTTCCCTCTTCTTTCCACCATCTCTTGTTGAGTAAATAGGGATCAGACTCCGGGGTGAGGCACAATTACTTTGGTATGGTTCTTGAAGATGTAAGATCTAAATTTTTTTACTGCTTTATAAACTGCATAATCATATTTATCTATAGCAAGATAATTTAGTTCATATCCTTGGAGGTTAGTTCTCATGAACAACACCAGATCTTCGTTGTTGTCATCATCCTTCTGAGTCAAAACTGTAGCTAACGATTGATCAGAGGCGAAAGTATATATGAAAAAATCTTTGTTGAAATCGGGGCCTCGCAACACGGGGGCTTGAGATATAATAGTCTTAATATCACTAAAGGCCTTATTTCGTTCATCATCCCACTTAAATTTGACATCTTTACGAATCATCTTTTGTAAGGGTTTGATAGTTTCTGTGAAATTGGGGGTGAATTTCCTCACAAAGTTGATTTTTCCAAATAATGATTGCATAGATTTTTTGTTGTGCGGTAATGTAAGCTGAGATATAGCCTTAATCCTTTATGGGTCTATTTGAATGCCTACTTGAGATATAATGTGGCCTAGCATCTTACCTTCCTCGACACTGCAAATATTTTTCTTAGGGTTTAAGGATATACTATATTTCCTACACCTTTTGAAAATCTGGGTTAAGTGTTGGATGTGATCTTCTCTATTCTTTGAATACACAATCATGTTGTCCAAGTAAACTAATACACACTTGTTGATTAGTCCCCGAAATGGTATGTCCATGGCCCTTTGGAAGGTCTCTCCTGCATTGATTAAACCAAAGGGCATGCGTTTGTAAGAAAAAGTTCCCCACTTGGTTCGGAAGGTAGTTTTTAAATGATCTTCTTCTGAAACTAAAACCTGGTTGTAACCTGAGAAGTCATCCAGCAAAGAGAAAATCTCAGAGCCAGACACGGTCTGCAAGAGCTGCTCCATTGGAGGAACTGGGTAGTTGTCCTTTTCTAAAGCTCTATTGAGGTTTCTAAAATCTACATATAGGCGAATCTCCCCAGACTTTTTCCTTACAGGAACCAAATTAGATACCCATGCAGAATGTCTAACCTAGAAGATAATTTTGGCATCTAACAGTTTCTTCAACTCCTGACACATGAGAGGCTCCAAGGAAGGGTGATACTTTCAGAGCTTCTGTTGGAAGGGTTTCACTTCATCTTTTAACGAGATAGTGTATTGAATGATACGGGTATCATAAGTTTTCAGATCTCGGTAGGACCATGCAAAGACATGTTGATACTATATGAAGAGTTTGATATAGGCATTCGTTTCCTCTTTAGATATGGTTTTTCCAAGGTTTACGTTCTTTGGGTTTTTTGGAGTTCTGAGATTTATAGTTTCATGCATGGGACAAGAACTATTGGTCTTAGCATTTTTGGGCCCCTTAAATCGTTCCTTTAGATCAAAAAGGTTTTCTAAGTTGGTTATCCCCTTTGGTATCATGTGAGACTTTGACTTGTCGATTGACTGATTTACATGAAGGTCGGTTTCCGTTGATTATTCCTGGAATGCTTCATCGTCAATGGCCAAATCTTTAAAATTGTCTTGATCGGTCAGAAATTTTATAATCTGTTCATCCCCCTAAAAAACCTTCCAATTAGAAATATTGTTGGGCACTGAGGGTTTATATAATAGTTCTACAGTGAACCGAGAAGCTTCATAATCCTCTAGGGGTGATAGCATTGAGGCAGCAGTGGCCAAAGAATCAACAAGAATGTTCTTCGCTCTGGGAATTGCTCTAATGTTTAAAGATTCAGAATGCTCTATTAGCCTGTGCACTTCCTGTTGGTAATTCTTCAGGTGTGGAGAGTTGCAATGTATAGTATTCCTTATCTGTTTGACAATGATTTCAGAGTCTTCGAAAACCTTTAATCCTTGGACTTTTAAGTCTATGGCTTTCTTTAGCCCTTGTACTAAAGCTTCATACTCGGAAGTGTTATTTGTGCATTCGAATTCTAGTCTACAAGACAAGAAATGTCATTTACCTTTAGGATTAATGAGAATACACCCTTCCCCTGATTCTTCTTTCAATTTAGATCCATCAAAATATAGGGTCCAAACTTGTGGGAAACGCATATTGACTTCCCCTTCCCTATTACTCATCTTTTCCTCCTGCTAGTTCTGTGATTTTAGCACAGGTTCTTGGTAGAAGAGGGTTTCTTCTGTCGTTGTCAGCAACTCCTCCTGAAAAATCATTTCCAAGTTCTGAGTGAGAGGGACATCATATGAAAGAGGGGAGAATTTCCCAAAGTAGGAATCACAAGAATAATTGCCTAGCCCAGAAAAATATGTCGATGAGGGTTCATTTAGGGTTTCTAGGTCAGTGATTGTTGGCCCTTGAACAATTTTTGAGGATACTTGCTCATGATTGACCTATTTTTGGGACTTTGATAGGATGTCGAAGGAAGAGTGCAAGACGAAGTGGAGATCGTGGGATCTCGACCCCTTTTTAGGGCCCTTTTTGAGATTGGGATTATGTAACGGGTATGGGGATGTTGGCCCATGGGTTTACCCATGTTTAGGCCTATTTTGTATGTATAAATAGAAGTCTAGACAATGTGAGAAGTAGTTGAGTTGTTGCAAGTTGGCTAAGTGCTAGAGTTGGATTTGTGTGATCAAGAATTGTAAGGCTCTGTGCATACTTTGTGAGACTTGCAGAGATAAGTGCAAGTCATTATAAGGGGTTGTGACAAGCTGCGTGCTTAGACCTACTCAGGGAAGGAGGATCTAGCGAGCTGCGTAGATCTCCTGTCCTCTGCAGAGTAGGGTTTTTGAGGCTCTGTGCATGTAACCTATTGAAGAAGCTAATAAATAAGAGAAGAGTTGGTGGACGTAGCCCCAAGGTGGGGGTGAACCACATACATGATGTGTTTCTCTTCTTTGTGAAATGTGTTGATGTTCTTATATGTCAATGTGCTTAGTTCTTTGATATAGATGAATGATATGTCGATGGTTAGTGCTTAATAATATGGATGGATGTTAGATCTGACTGGTATACATGTGCTTAGTGCTGAACCTATTAATATATGATCTGTTTCATCATGCTAAGTACTGTTAGATGCTATATTGTAACACACCCACTACGAAAATAGTTATTTTTTAGCCTTTTTCATCTTTTCTCCGATGAACAGAATTCCCCAAATCCCTACGGGACCTGATACAGACCCTGCCATCCCTTATCCATACTCATATGATCGGCGACTATGACCATAGGTCTTACCGGAGAGGTGCTCTTGGCTTTCACGATTCGGAAAAATCGTGATGCATGTATTCCCTTGTTCATTTTGGGGTTTCATCCATCGAAATTTTGTGTCTAGCGAACACAAGGTAAACTGACCTTTGGAGATCCCGAGTACCGAAATGCAGAAACACCAAAACCATGTGTGCTAGTCCATTTCGGGACTTCGCCTATCGGGATTTCACGATATGCAATGACAAGAGGATCTTACCCTTAGGTATCCCGGATGCCGAAACACCGAACCACCGTATCTCATCCGCGCTACTAACATTTCGGGGTTTCGTCCATCGGGATTTCGCGACATGCGAGAATCATGAGGTCTCGCACCTCGGTTTCCTGGGAGCTGAAACTCTGAAACACCAAACTCTGAAATACACTATACTATTTCGGGATTTTGCAAGTCAGGATTTCGGGGCTTGCGAGTGCGAAAAGACTGACCCTTGGGTTTCCCGGTTGTTGAAACACTGAAACACTAAGGCTTACCCACGCTAGACCTTTTCGGGATTTCATACTTCTGGATTTCGCGATGTGCGATGATAAGAGCTCCCGCATATGAGTTTTCTGGGGGTCGAAGTTCTGAAACGCCGATATATATATATATATATATATCTATGAGGCTAAGTTCTTTTCAAGATTTCCCAAGTCGGGATTTCGGGAGTCATGGGGACAAGGGTTCTTACCCTCTGATCTCCCAGGTACCGAAAAGCCGAGATGCTTACCGGCAGCAACGTGTACTCTACAACTGGATGGTCTAGGTACTACCATGGGTCTTGGAATCGACGGTTCTGATTTCTTTGCTACTTACGAAGGTTAAAAAGGGGGTCGAGGCATTAACGCCTGCGTTCCTTCATCGAATTTGACGGTCGTAACAGACCTGATATCCTCTGAAAGGATCTCATTCATGCATTTAGCGAGAGGAAGGGTGTCCTGGGTACCGAACCATCGAAAGGTCCTTAATTCATCCACACGTTGTCATTTTGGGATTTCGCGGGTCAGGGTTTCGGGACTCGTGAGTACAAGAGAACTCGCACCTAGATACTCCAGGTGTCGAAACTCCAAAAACTCTTAATTTGCCCCCACGCTAATATTTCGGGATTTCGCAAGTCAGGATTTCGGGATTTGCGAGTGCAAGGGAACTCGCCCTTGGGTATTCCGAGTATCAAAATGTCGAAATGTTGGATTCTAAGAGGACCATTCTCCCTCGTGCAAGATTTTTAATATTTAAACTATAACATCCTCCTTTGGGTCCTCATGCAATTTACACCAGGTTTTGAAGACCAGACTGGAAGGTCTT
>JZKD02S1871004.1:28893-69972 GCA_000966675.3 Picea glauca
TCATAACTTACCCACATGCTAGCATTTCGGTATTTTATATGTCGGGATTTCACGAGTCGTGAGGACAAGGGTTCTTACCCTCTGATCTCCCGGGTGCCGAAAAGCTGAAACGATTACCAGCTGCCACGTGTACTCTACATTTGGATGGTCCAGGTACTCCCATGGGTCTTGGAATCGACGACCCTGATTTCCTTGATACTTACGAAGGTTAAAAAGGGGTCGAGGCATTAATGCTTGCGTTCCTTCATTCAATTTAATGGTCGTAACCGACCTTAGATCCTATGAAAGGATCTCATTCCTGCATTTAGCAAGAGGAAGGGTATCCTGGGTACCGAACCACCGAAAGGTCCTTAATTCATCCACACATTGTCATTTCAGGATTTCGCGGGTTAGGGTTTCGGGACTCGCGAGTACAAGAGGACTCGCACCTAGATACCCTGGGTGTCGAAACGTCGAAATGTCCTAAGTCTAAGAGGACCATTCTCTCTCTCATGCATGGTTTTTCAGACTTACGCCATAAAATTATCCGGCAGATTCTTGGGTAAACTTTAAAAAGGGTGTCCCTGTGGGAAGATCTATCCAAGGCATTACTTGAGATAAAATAAGGGAATAGATTTCCCAAGAACAGACTTGAATACTGAATCCGTTCAAAATGTACATATGTATAAATATATACATAAGTCATATATGGTCTTTCCAATATAAGCACGCAGCCACCATTTATAATCAAACACCATACAAACAGTCTTATACGGAAATCATTCATAATCTCACAAACAATGAGCATACATGTCAGAATATTTAAATTCAAGATACAAGATATAACACTTATCAGAAAACACCTGGTGTGATGCAACTGTTGAGAGGGGTGCTCGTTTCCACCCAACCGTGGGCTCAGTGACTCTGAATTGGATTTACCACTAGCCACCCCCGAGCTAGACCACGATGCTTGAGACTCTTTGTCTTAGTTCTTCAGTGATCGAGAATGAAGGTTTCTCTCCTTCTTCTCTGCTATCGCTCACTCTATATTTTTTTCAGAGTTCTTCCGATCTCCTTCCTACGATCTCCCCCTCGCGTCCCCCCTTTCCACACCTTTTACCTGACTTTTCTTTTCTAGTGAGGTTGCGTGTGGCACGAATTTCCCTGCGGTGGTTAGGTATGAGGCCTCCACGTATGCGCGGTTCACTCCCATCCCTCATTAACTCATGAGGAGACTCTTCACCTACCAACCCGACGAGTAATTCATTTTGGGGCCAGCGAGTCTCTCTTGGTTCTTCAGGCCAGTGAAGACCAAATACGGTATTGGTTTCGGTGGAAGTTAATGCCACCATTCCAGGTGCCTTCCACCACCTTTCTTTAGCCATCGTGGTCTCTTTTTTAGCACATCCCCCCTCCCAGCAGTCTTGCAACACACACACACACACACACACACACACACATATATATATTCATAATGTTAATTTACATTCGTCGACCTTGTATACTAAGGTCCATTCAGAATCACACATTCACATCTTGGAGTTTGCCACAGTTCTTGGCCAACATAATTTTTTTTACAGACTGGGGGAAACAGGGTGTTACATAGATCTGGTTGAATATCGCGTTGTATTATAATTAGGGTTTAACTGCGCTATAACTAAGAACTGAATATTGATAAATATAACTGCTGAGTGCTCTGTTAAATATTAGACTCACAGATCTGTGTCCCTACTAAGGTTGCAGACATCTGAGTCTTGCAACCACCCCTTCCTCTACCTCGGGTGAGATTTCATCTACTTCGCAAGTGTTGCCTAAAAGGCC
Source organism: Picea glauca (assembly GCA_000966675.3). Lineage (NCBI taxonomy): Eukaryota > Viridiplantae > Streptophyta > Pinopsida > Pinales > Pinaceae > Picea > Picea glauca. The sequence continues at coordinate 30,694 of JZKD02S1871004.1, forward strand.
GGTAGTTAGGGTTTTGTTGGTGCATTGTTGTAGCCTTGAACCCTGGGTCTGCCCCTGTGCCAACAAATGGTTCCGTTGCCGGGACCTGAAACTATGATTGCTAGGAACTGAGGAAGAAGAAGCTCTGTGCAAAGATATGACCTGAAACTTTGATTGCTGGGAACTGAGGAAGAATAAGCTCTATGGAAAGATCTGACATGAAACTGTGATTGTTGGGAACTGAGGAAAAAGAAGCTTTGTGCAAATATCTGACCTGAAATTGTGAAAGCTCTGTGTGTAGATATGTCGCTCTAGTGCACAGTATTCTACTTGATTTGTGAAGATATGTACTAAAGAAAGAAGTCTGATCTACAGAAAAGAGGTAAGATTTGAACACTTTGTGCTCTGATAAAGGTAAGAATAGTGAAAAGTTTTAATATTTGGAAGCTTTGTGCTCTGCTGAAGATAAGATTAGTGGAAAATTTTTGCTTCTAAAGTATGGATCTCGATATGTTTAATAAGATTTATCCTAGCTTGAAAACTGGGGCATTGATAGAAGAAAGAAGATTTGATATGAGTAGTAGATCTAATAATAATAATGAAAGATATGTTATACCTATGCATAAAAAGAATGTCTGGACTAATGAATGGATGTAGGATCCTAGAAATAATTTTTTGCAGGTTAGCTACCATGATCCTAGTGCACAGTACAGGAAAGGTTGGGGATCATTTAAGAGAAGGAGAGGATTAACCCTTTGTTACAATTGCAGAAGACCGGGACATCTGGCTAAGAAATGCCCTGGAAAGAGACCTAGTTTCCTTTGTTGCAAATTTATGGACCATGAAGTATTTCATTTCCCTAGAATGATTGCTAAGGTTGAAAGAATGAATATGAACCAAGAAAACCCTAAGGCAGATCTAGAAACTAAGATTATGACAGAATCCCAGAAAGGATCAGAGAAAGTATTACTGCATATGAAAAGAACCCTGAATGACCATCGACATATCAACTTATCAGAGGTCTTCAAAGAAAAAGAATGTATTGAAGTAAGAATAGGATACTTCGACATTGACTGTGTTTTGGATGAGGAAACATAGGTGAATATCATGACAGAAAGAACCTGGGAAGCTATAGGAAAGCCTTCTATGATTCCTTCATTAGGAGGAATATAATTATTCAGAGGAAAGTTGATAAACCTATGTGGAAGAATTACCAGGATATCTATGAGTGCTCATTTAACTTCGACAAAGGAAGAATTTGAAGTTGTTAAATTTATTAAGAACAATGCCCAATTTGCTATGTTATTAGGAAAATAGTGGATTGAAAAAGATCAGGCCAGAAGGAAAGAAGAAGAAGTCCTAGAACAAAAGAAGCAAGAATTAAAATATTTCATGACTAGGAAGATCATGCACTTGATTAAAGAACAAGAGAAAAAATCGAAGCCAATTGAAACCAGAGAATTGGATGTCGAAGTTGCAAAAATACTAGAGGAATCCCAGAAGATTGCAGTACCTATTCCAGGTGCAGATGAAGTTTTACCCTTGATTTCTAGGAAGGAATCCCACCAATGTGAAGTTACTCTACCAAAATAAGATAAGAACCAGAATGAAAAAAGGAATTCTGAGATGAAGCTCACTGGAAAGAAGGCTAGAAAACTAAGTAAGAAGAGAGCTAAGATTGAAAAATTACAGAAGGTTCCTAAGGGAACTTTGCAAAAGGAAAATTTGCAAAATTGGAGCTTCTCTGGAATATCAGAACAACGTCACATGGCACTTCGCCATGGCAAAGAAATATAGCTGTTAGAGACAGTATAATCATTCGACCGACAACCCGAACGGGTAGAAAGGCATTTATGGTCAGAAAGTTTGCTACTAGACCGTTGGAACTGTGCCACAATGGACATAACAGAGTTAATGAAGGCTTCTCACCCATTGCAAGAGATTCATTGTTGAGTTATCTATTTATCCCATTGTTCCACACAATGAGAACACTTTTTCCAATCGTTACTATCAAAGATTGCAACATAGTTGATTTCGCACAGTGATCACCCTGTTAGTGCCATCTATCCCATTGTGTTAACTTGTTACTCTCCAAACCCAAGACATTCAACCACGAGCGTGCATGTCGTATGAGCTTAGTGCTATAGAGAAAATTGTCAAGGAAGTTCTTATTGACCTAATTATTGAAAGGGTAATGTATGAAAGAGCGATGTATGCAAGTATTCAAGCATCATCGACAAGAGGAATGCAAGCCTCTTCGTCGACTGCTCGTGGATCCGGATCATCCCGACCATCAGTAGAAAATATAACTAAACACAGAGACGACCTAGCCAATGCGAAGCTGATCCCATCCATATTGCTTGATTACATCCCACCTCTAGCCGAGGAAGTGAGTCAAGATAGTGTGCCAAGGGAATTCAAGTACACCATGATTATTGTGTACCTCCCGAAGGGGATACGTGCAGTTTGCGCACAACATGATAAGATCACAGTGTTGAAGTTTAGTGACTTCAACCTCGGAGATCACAAAAAATATAGTATGCTCACCCCGTATAAGTACCTGACCAAGATGAAGGGAAAGAAATCAAAGATAATCCCTCAACTGTGGACGATGAACCTCGCACAGTCCACCCTGTTAAACGTAATGAAGATTCCACATTTCGGAAGGCACCAGGAAGTTAATGCTTGTGTCAAGCTATTGCTCTTGTGTTACCATGGTGGTTATTTATGGCTAGACCGTCATATTACAGTCAATTTGATGATGATCCATAGGATCACAGGGTTGAGTATGAAAGGACCTGACCCGTAAGAGTTCTACCCAGGAAAATCCATAGATCGCGCACTAACACAAAAGATTAAGGACACATATGGTGATGTCGAGAAGGGGATGTGAGGCTACAAGGTATCCTCCATCTAGAATGGCGTAGTGTGCCTAACATGTCAGTTAATAGTTGGAAAGATGGTATGCAAGAACTGACCCACACAAGTCACGGGCTTTGTCGTCGACCTCGCAGGGAAGTGTGTAGAAGGATTACAAATGAACTGGGTGAAGTACCTAGTCAATCAGCTCGAACTAGACTGTCGCGAAGCGCAAGATCAGGGATATGAGTTCCATTTCAACTGGCTCATGATCCTTATCGTCTTTGTTTCCTGGGAGATGCGAGAAGGTATGACCTTCCCAGATTTTGAACCATTCGATCCACTTGCCACAAAGTTCTCTACCCTTTGGTACTCGAGTGATATGAACAAACAGTGGCAGTCGAACATTGTTTTTCATACATACTACCTTCAGCTGAAGAGAGACATAGAAGCAGAACCTCTCATGAATTTGAACACCTTACAAAGATTCCGACCTCTGATGAAGTTCTGCGCAGATAGACACTTCATCTACCTTACAGCGTGAGACGATGAACATAAGGAGCAGTTGTGGTCGTACTGCAAGCTCACGGAAGAGGATCTTGAGGAGATCTCTAAGGACTGGTTGGCAGACCTCCTTATCCCAACAGACCTTGTAGAGATTTATGACCCTGATATCCCAAAAAACATGCATGATAGACCCGGACCCAACAAAATGAAGAAGACCGAAGAGGTCAAAGAATTAAGCAGTACTTCAGGAAAGACTACTTCAGTATCACCTAAACAAGGGGGTGATGACGAAGCAGAAGAAATAAATGGTAAAGGATCCAAACAGAAGCAAGGTGAAGTAACGTCTCTGAGAGATGAGACCGATCCCATGAAGAAGAGGAAGGTTTCTCCCATGAAACCTTCTTCCTGGAATAAATCGAGAGCCGTTGTGACCAAGATGAAGACCGTGCTTACTACTGATGACTTCGATTTCATCATAGCCACCCTTAATGATGCTTCGCTAGAAATTGTGGAGATACAAGAAGCTAAGTAGAAGGAAATGTATGATAGACTTAAGGTCGAGTTATGAGGGGTACAAAAGGCCCTTTAGTCCAGCCGTGCAGTGTCCACTGCACCCCTTCCATAAGGAGAACCAGAGTTGGGGGATGAGCCAGCCCAAATCCGTCGATTAGCTGATGTGGTCGAAGCTCATCTTCGTCACGCACAAGAAGAATCCAAACAAGCTACCCAGACCTTGAAGCAAGTACAAGGTCACATTAGAGAACAACGCAGAATAGAAAAACAAGAGAAGGTTGATCTCCAGGCCAAGTTTGAAGCGGAGAAAGCACATATGCAACAAGAGAAAGAACAGTTGCTCGCATAGAAGCTCAAAGTAAAAGAAGCAGTAAACAAATCCCTCCACTCTGTGATAGTCTTAGAGATACAGGCTGAAGACTGAGTCATACATCAAGTAGAGCAGCTCATGGAAGCCATCCAACAACTACAAAAAAGAATAATAGATTTAGAGCTCTTCATAGTGCCCAACACTCAGCAGGATGTAAGAGATCAAAGAGAAGCGACTACTAGGAGCGCAGTTGAGGGAATAAAGGCTATTTCCATGGAATGCAATCAACTCAGTCATCATAGTGCCCAGACTTATGAGCAAATCACTAAGAATGCAGAACTGAAGGCTTTGGAGTCGCATCTCTAGGAGGCGAAGCAATAGGTAGAAACAATATAGGCGAAGTTGAAGCCCCTATCGACTGTGGAAAGAATGAAGCATTCCCAGGAGAAGTGCACTGCCCAGCAGCAGGTTCACACCATTCAGAGAAAATTCATGGAAGTGACTCAGAGGCTCCAACCTATATAGGATGAGGCTTACCAACTGTTCACAGAGATTGAAGGTCGAGGAGCAGAACTGGAGCAAGTGGTTGTTGTAGTAGAACAATGCCTGGAAGGACCCGTGAACGAGGCAGTCATCCAAGAGTTCACTGAATAGGAGGTCATGGCACAAAAACAAGTCAAATCATCTCGAGACAAGCTCGAGGCTTTCGAAACAGAACTACCCAGATCAGAGTGACTCGGGACGAGTCACAGGTGAGTGTTGGGGGCCTGTTGGCCCTTGACCAAGTTTTGAGGATACTTGGTCATGATTGACCTATTTTTGGGACTTCGATAGGCTGTCGAAGGTGGAGAACAAGACAAAGCGGAGATAACGGGATCTTGACCCCTTTTTAGGGCCCTTTTTATGATTGATATTATGTAACGAGTATGGGGATGTTGACCCATGGGTTTACCCATGCTTAGGCCTATTTTTTATGTATAAATATAAGGCTAGGCAATGTAAGAAGTCGTTGATTTGTTGCAAGTTGGCTAAGTACTAGAGTTGGATCTGTGTGATCAAGAATTGTAAGGCTTTGTGCATAATGTGTGAGACTTGCAGAGCTAAGTGCAAGTCATTGTAAGGGGTTGTGACAAGATGCATGCTTAGACCTAATTAGGGAAGGAGGATCTAGCGAGCTGTGTAGATCTCCTGTCCTCTGTGGAGTAGGGTTTTTGAGGCTCTGTGCATGTAACCTATTGAAGAAGCTAATAAAGAAGAAAAGAATTGGTGGACGTATCCCCAAGGTGGGGGTGAACCATGTACATGTTGTGTTTCTCTTCTTTGTGTAATGTGTTGATGTGCTTAGTGCTTTGATATAGATGAATGATTTGTCGATGCTTAGTGCTTAATAATATGGATGGATGTTAGATATGACTGGTATACATATGCTTAGTGTTGAACCTATTAATATCTGATATGTTTCATCATGCTAAGTGTTGTTAGATGCTAGATTTGGTTGAATACAGTGTTGTACTATAATTAGGGTTTAACTGCGCTGTAACTAAGAATTGAATATTGTTAAATATAATTGATGAGTGCTCTGTTAAATATTAGAATCATAGATCTGTGTCCCAGCTAAGGTTGCAGACATATGAGTCCTGCAACCACCCTTGCCTCTACCTCGGGTGAGACTTCATCTGCTTCGCAGGTGTTGTCGAAAGGTCCGGTAGTTAGGGTTTGGTTGGTGCACTGTTGTAGCGTTGAACCCTGGGTCTGCCCTTGTGCCAACAGTGAAATCATGTTTTAGATACCTTTCCCTATCAATTCTGATCATATTTTTGTATCCCTTCAATGATAGCCAAAGGTGTGCCCAATCTGTACTAAAGTATCCATTTAACTTCTCAGACCAATATCGGCTTAGTAGTAACCTATAAGCCTCTAGGATATCTACCAAAATGATGGCAATCACTTGCACAAACATAGGATGTGTTTCTATTCTGATCATTACATCTTTGAGTTCTCCCATGACTTTGACCTGGGTTTTTTCTAGTTGTATTACATGTTTATCACTTTTGAGAGGAACAACATTTAATTTTTTGGAAATAGACAAGGGAATAAAATTGGAATATGCTCCTGAATTGACCAGACAATTGTGGATGTTCTTGTTGAAAACTTCAAATGTTAAAAGGAATGGTGGGACAAAAGATTTTCCCTTCTTGTCTTCAGAACATGCATTCACAGTTGGTTTATTTACTAGATCTGTGGGAGTTAGATTCTTTCATGTTCATTTCTTATAGTAGGGTTTTCTACTGATTTCAAATCTTGTAGTAGGAAGTCCTTTTGCTGAGGGATTATACATATGTCCATGACTTAAATATCAACCTTCAACTTCTTCAAATATTCAACTACGTTGTAATCTAGTTTGGGTGATTCTCGGGTATGGATGCTTATAGGGTACTTACGGGGAGAAAAATGTGATTTTGGGTGATCAAGAGTTGATCTTCCCCCCAATGTTTGGGTAGTAGTAAGGTCATTTGAGAAGGGTTGACCTTTACTTCACGTTTTCACCACCGAGACCTCTACGAGTGGTTCTTGAGACTCAAATAAGTCGTTGGAAGGCATGATTAGGTCAGGATCCCATATCAGCATGGCTATATCTTATGGTGGATCAATCTCTTCCTGATCAACAACATTCATAAATGAACCACTTGGTTTTTTGGTGAGGGAGACTTCGTCTAGAAACTGATTGGCCATCAAATTCATGGCATGCACCCATTGAGGGAAGTCTCATTCGAGGTGCTTTTCCTGGTGATAAGTACAGAAAGAATCAGATGCTACATTTCCCAAAATTGATATTTAATTTAGCTGGGGGAGGTTCAATTGATTTGAACGGTGGGTTCCTTTTAGAGAAAGGTTAATACGGCCTTTGGCCTTGGTTTCCCTCCCCGACACTTCTTTTCATGTCTATGATTTCGTTTGATAACTTCTTAACCATGCGTTCAAGGTCCTCTATGTCCCCACTTCTCTTTTCAAGAGTTTGTTTTCTTGTTTCCCTAGGGGTCTAGTAAGCAATATCCCTATCCGGGGAGGGGGTTGAGATTATTTCTTGACTAAGGAGACCTGAATTTCTTTACATCCTTTTATTTGGAATTAAATTGTTTTAGTTTCTTCAAAATTATCAGCTAGGGTTAGTTTGGCATCCCTCTTCGCAAACATGGAAATAAAAGATGGGAGAGCATTAGTGTATACTTTGATTTGCAACTCCTGAGTAGGTTTAGCTTTGGGCTAGAATTTTTTTAAGATAGTGGTAAATCTTTGATTAAAGTCTTTGACCCTTTTCTTCGAACTCATGGTGGCGGTGAACAACTTATCCATCAGAGCTCCCGTAGTAGTCTCTTCCACAAATTTATCTAAAAAATCCTTTTGAAACTTCGTCCAACTAGTTATGGATCCTATAGGTAAGTTAAAATACCACGTGGAAGACGAATTCTTGAAAGTGTAGGGGAACAACCTCCAAACTACGTCCTCGTGTTGGACATTCATCAGTCTGATAGCCAATATGAAATTCTTGATATGATCTTTAGTAAATCCCGAGGTCTCGGGATCAAACTTAGGAAGTAACTTCTTTAGATGTTGGGGAAGGTTATGGACTCACCCTGGGATGGCCAAAGTGTCTCTGGCCAACCAAGGTTGATTGTTCTGTGGTGGGTTTCCCCTTTCTTCATCATGGTCATTGTTGTATTCCATATCTTTGGAATCTGAGTTAAACTCCTCCTCTTTCGAAAAATTGTCCATCTCAGAGATGTTTTCGATTGGTGTTTCAGGGATTATATTTAGAGGGTGTTCGATTTCGGTGATTTTGAAATCTATTATGTCTTCTAATGTGTGCACAAAAGCCTAGTTGGGGGTGTGGACCACTGGTCTGCTTATTTTTTCTCTTCGAGGAAGTATCAGAGCTAAGGACAACACACTAATATGTCAGGTGTATGCTCTAGTGATTCTTCTAAGTTGATTTAATTCCTCGTGAAGAAGAGCATAACGTATGTCAGGGAACAAGCATTCTTCATCGGGCTAGGGTGAGTTACTCATTTCAGGAGTACTCAGTGTGTGTGGGTTGTCTTGGGAATGACTAGCCATGCATGTGGGTTGTTTTGAATCTACAGGCTTTTTGAAATATTATATGGAATACGTATTCATCCATTCATTCTTCAAGCCCTCCTTCTAGAGCCATTTCTGTTGATGGGTCCTAAATCCATTTAGTTCAACAGTAGGAACCAAACCTGCCACCGAGGCCCAATTATACTCTGCAACGTTTAATAGTGGAATTGTTCTCCAGATCTTGCGATCCGACCAATTAATCGATGGGCTTTACGTTTTCTTGTGAAGGCCTCTCCTTTGATTCAGACGTTCTCTTTTTTGTGTTTTCTTTTGGTGTGACTGGTATAATATGGAAAGATGGTATAAACCAACTAGAAAACCAACAGGAACAAACTTAAACTACTGGAGAAGAGGTTGGGTTTGGGATAACCCTTACACCCTAGCATGCAGACAATGATCGTATACCACAGGCCTAGTACTAATACATTATCCATGTGAATATTCCAATTACTGATTGAGATACGAGTTATCAAAAGAAAACATGCATGTGATAAATAACGGTAAGAAAAATAATTCACTCAACTCTAATCATCAATCACATAATAACATAAAGATTTATTTTCATCATTAAAGAAAGAACTATAAAACATTGCATTAGATAACTTATCAATACATTTAATAGCTCTTACTCATTACTGCATCCATTCATGAGACGGAATAGGAAATAGTTCTTCTCCACATTCAATCATACACTTATTTGATGAAAACATAAACTTGTCTTTGGTCCAGAAGAACTTCTCAATTAAAGACAGCTCCAAAATAATTCTTAACAAAATTATAAATGAGAGTTTCTTGAAACAACCATCGACCTCTAACTAATTGTTCGATGCTTTTATTTATAACATAAAATTAACTGAAAATAACGGCTAAAGTGTAGATAAGTAAAACCAAATTTTCCACGTGGTGTTCTCTCCTATCAGTTTGTCTAGGAGTCATCTCAAGATATCACTTTAAACAGGTGATTCTTCTCGTACTCCGACCACTAGATGAACAACTCCTCGCAGGTATTGGATTATGGGAATCTACGATGTTCCATCGGGGCCACGTAAATCTCTCTGACCTCTACTGCATGTGACCGATACTTAACCAGAATGACACTTAATTGTTGCAGCATAGCCCGAGCTTTGATTGGGTGTTCCATAAACTGACGCACCTAACTTAGCATTGTGTTTGTCACCTTTGTTAGTTCTTCGACCAATGATGAGTCTTGCTCGATGTGTGATTTGACTATGTTGTGCGAGTCGCCAAAGTCATTGGGCGTGCCAAACTTTGAAAATATGATATCCTTCATTGCCTTGTTGATTTTGACCCAATTTTTCTCACACCTGGCCCATTTCTCTTGGATTTCTCTGTGGGGTTCCCGAGAAATTTTTGCCCAGTACTCGATGGATTTCTTTATGCGATCAAGACTTCTTTCGTTCAACACTTGAATGTTGTGTTCTTATTTGTCTTGGCCCTTTTGGACCGCACCAATGTAGTCGACTCTCTCTTCGTCTTGCTGTGATTTCTCATACCACTGCTCCATATATTTGCTCGTTGCAAGTTCCATGAGGGTGTCCTCCTGGAGCTCGTAAATTCTTGTTGTGAATAGGTGTCGCTCGTCCGTGAAATTTTTGTAGGCCTCCTTGAATTCATTCCTTAGGTACACCACAGCTTGTGTGGTGTCCTGGTAATACTTCGCCAAGTGATGCAAATGTTCCAATTCCTTTAAAGTGATGACCAAGTCCTTTTCATCTCTTTTAGCTCTGTCCAGGGTGGCATCTGTAATTGCCATCCCTTTGCTGATGAGTTCATAGGTATTAGCATGTTTTGTGTTGATCAGATGTTCCTCGTTAGTGATGAGGATGAAGCGATCCAAAGTGATCCTCCTCTTCTTGGTGGTTCTTTGGACGATAGCCTTCTTCCTCCGATCATAAGCTATGGCATGTATGTCGGCTACTTCATCCATGGGTTAGAGAATCTATTGATCCTTCCATGTGAGTGTGTTTCCCATACTTTCGTTGGTGTATACTTGGTCAAGGTTGGGTTCTTGAAATTCCTCGTTGTGCTCTGAAGGTTCGACTTATGTCTGTCGCTCATCGGGGGTTTGAGTACCGAGTGAAATAGAGGTGCTTGGGATAGACTTGATACTTAATTTTTCATCGGCCATTAAAGCATCGATTTCCTGTTGTGGGGCTTCCTCCTTTGGGGCGTCCGACCCTGACGCGTCCTTTGGACTGTCTATTCAGGTCTCTGACGTATTGGGCATCTTAATGTCTAGGAAACTCTCGGCTGCTTTCTCTTTCTGTGGGAGATCTTGAATTTGGGCATCGGGAACATGAGAAGATGTTTTCTTAGGTCCATTTTCTTCTTCTATATGCACAAGGATCCTAAGAGATTGTTGGTCCTTGACCAAGTTTTGGGAGATTATTGGTCATATTGACCTATTTTGGGACTTCGAAAGCCTGTCGAAGGAGGAGCATAAGACGAAGCAGAGATCAATGGATCTCGACCCACTTTTGGGTCCTTTTTGGGTTTTTGGGATTATGTAATGGGATCGAGATGTCGGCCCATGGGTTTTACCCATGCTTAGTCCTATTTTGTAATGTATAAATAGATGTCTAGGCAATGTAAGGAGAGGCATCTATCGACATATATGTGATGTAAGCTAAGTGAAAGTAGGGTTTGTAAGTGATTTGTGTATGACTGTGAGAGACTTGTAGAGCTAAGGGCAAGTGGTTGTAACAGATGGTGGAAGGCTTTGTGTTGTAACGCAAGGAAGAAGGATCTAGCGAGTTGCTCAGATCTTCTTTCCTATGAGGATTAGGGTTTTGATGGCTCTGTGCTTGTAACCGATTAACTTAAGACAATAAAGAAGAAGAGTTGGTGGATGTAGCCTTAGGGTGGGGGTGAACCACGTAAACACTATGTTGTTCTGCTTTGTGCTTGTCTGGATGTGTTTATGTCTTGTTTTGCTAAGTTCTTAGAGATGATTAGATAGATATGCTTATGCTTAGTGCTAATGATGTATGAGAATGTTATATCTGATCTATATGAATGTGCCGAGTGGTTGATCCACTAGATCTGACCTATCTGTTGATGCTAAGTGATTAAATGCATTATATTAGTGTGAATGTTGCGAAGCCCTGTTTTATCAGCGAGGTGATTATTGATTTTATATTGAGGAACTGACGGTGCTAAGTTCTTTATCAAGTATTATAATCACAGATCTGTGTCCCAGCTAAGGTTGCAAACACCCGAGTCTTGCAAACACACCTACCTCTACCTCGGGTGAGGCTTCATCTGCTTTGTAGGTGTTGCCGAAAGAGCCGATAGTTAGGGTTTTGTTGGTGTGTTGTTGTAGCATTGAACCCTAGGTCTGCGCGTATGCCAACATAGATACCTATGGGATTTCATTGTCACCATATATCTTTATTAGCTCACTTAAGGGGTTTGACGCATTGGTCCTCTATGATGCTTCTATAGTATTTCGCTGAGACAAAACATCTGTCGGTGATCCGACTGGTGGAGTTTTGAATTCAAGGTAGTCTAACCTAGTAATTTCATCAAGGTCTATGAATTCAGGGCCGCTTGGTCCCATCTAGATTTCATATGGGTTTTCGGTAGGGAGCCTTGGCATATTTATGATGTCTAGGTCATTTTTCAAATTATACATTACCCTTTTCACATTTTCCATCATGAGTAACACCCTCTCCCGTGCGGCTTTATCCTCAGGGGAACTTCTGTCTTATACAGGGGTTACCCGGGGAATTTCTGTTGTTTCTCCCGCTACCTAGGGGGCTTATGCTACTTCTTCCATCCTTGCTTCCCTCACCCCAAGGGATCCTTGAGCTGATTGTTCGATGATTGCTTCCTATTTATCTAGGATCATGGCTTTGAACTTGGTCATTCTGGGGTCAACCATCCTTTCCACCACTTCCTCCTAGTCTTCGGCATTTTCGGTGAAGACATCATCTTCGAATTTGTCATGGGCGTATGGCCAGTAGGATGATACTTGTGATGCGTACTTCAAGACTAAATCCCTTGGGTCATGTTTGCGGAAACATCCATTCTGGAATCAAAATTCCAATTGGCTCAACCCTTTCTGCTTGGCTTGATTTGTGTCTTTTACTAGGTAGAAACCTATAGGGAATCCATAAGGTATAAATGCCCGCTTCTTATCTTTCACCAGAGTAGCGTTGTCTCCTTGTAGAACCTGCACAAGTAGGAGATGAGGTGCTCCAGTGGCCCCGAATACCCTAATGTAGGTATCACATTCATCCAGATACCAGTGGCCAACCTTTGATATCATCTTTTTGGCCGCAGTCGATAGTCTTGGACAATCTTTCTTGAAAAGAATGAAATGAATGTGTGCGATGAATTCATCGCAGATGAGGGAGTAGGATTTTTTGTACCTGTTCTCCCATAAGACGTTGAAATGTACATGGACTGGGAGTTCTGAGACGTTCCAACTCAAGTTCATTCCGAAAAAATCATTTATGGCACAGATGACATCCAATAAATAAGAAGCCATGTAAAAGGATGGAGTCTCTCCTTCTTTCAACGTGTGAGCCTGTTGTATGCAAATTCTCAATGGATTGGAAATGATGGAACCCCAGTTAAAACCTCTCCCAGAAATGGCTACAGTATAATCTAGAGGCATTCAAGCCTCTAAAAACCTGGAGCAATCTTTCTCCCCATAAAACCAACATATGAGGGACATTAGATAGATATGTACGACTCCCTTAAATTGGTCATTTGGTACCAGCTAGAGGTCCGATTGGTGTAATTTTTATCCTCTTGCCACCATGAAGCCATCACCCGACCAGTTTCGTGGTTCTCATAAAAGTTGATGATGAAATCGATGTTTAGTCTCTCTCCTGGGTCTCTAAGCTTGTAATAATTATGCACCTCTACTAGAAGGAAAACCCAGACAAACTCACCATTGTCATCGTTGATCAGGAACTTCTATGTGTCTGTGTGGTTGATGAGCCATTACAGAAGTTCTATACAGGGGAACACCAGGGTCCTTCTCGCTACCATGTGCAGGTATGACAGTCAGATATTTGGAAAAACTTCATCATCAAGCTTTCTCATGTCGGGGTCATTGTGCGAGGTATATTCTGGGAATTCTTCTCGGTTGATCTTCTTGAAGAGTTCTCCCCACTGCGAGAGTACCACCTTGCCCCCTGTGTTTGCCTCTGTTTCTCTAAAGGCTGGAGGTTGAGTGAAAATATTCTTGGTGGATTTTTTGATGACTGGTTCCGGCCTTGGAACAAATTCTAATTGTTTTGTTGGCCCTAGGGACAATCCTTCTCCCACCTCTGGTTCCTTTATCTTAGGCTCTCTCAGCGATCGCCTAGTATTTGGATTTATTAGAGGAATTGTTCCTGTAATGCTTGCTAAACTTTGTAGTTTGATACTCATGGGGGGGCTTGAAAGCTTTTGAATTGCTCGTCTCACTCTTCTGGATGCTCTGAAACTCCTTAGCATGCAAAATAATCTTGTTTGAAATGGCTCAAGAGGATTTAACAGAGAAGAACTTACAGGTCATATCAACCAATTAATTAGGGTGATGAGTGAAATTCAAACAAATCTACCACCGAATCTATGTAATTTAATTCATCGTGGGTTGACAGTGGAGGCGCGAAGGGTCATGTGTTGTATCGGTAAATTCAAACAGTCCTTTTGATTCATGCACGAATTAGCAACTAATGTGAGATTTGGAATTAATTAGTCCCTTAAATTCTCCAGATTGCAACGTATCTAGCACTAAAACGTCCAATCGTGTCGCTTTCCTAGTGGGTGGATCGGGGATCGATAAGGTGTTATGAGTGTTTTTGTTGATATTCTTCTATGAAAAACCTTTGATGCCGATCGATTTCGCCGCACAGTGTTGACGAGGCAAAACTGGCTTGGGAAATGTGGCAATGGAAACTGGTGACTTAAGTCACAAATATTAGTCGGACTTAGGACCTTCCTCCAGGGGTGCATTCTTAAACTAAAGTTGGGATCCCCAATGTCGAAAAGGTCTCAAGGATGGATGATCATAGGTAAACCTATCACGTAGTTTCCTTTGGGTTAGCATCCTCAAAAATCCTAATGCTGAAAACGTTTCTGAAGTCGACGATTGGAGAAAACATTTAGCGTGGTCCGAATGTTCATGGAAATTTGGTCCTCTGATTTTGCTAAGTGCATCGGGTATCGACTATCAACGATATCATTTTTTTTTTCGTTTAACGTTTACTCTTTTCACCTTTTACCGACGCGGAAGGGGATCGGTTATCGACAATATCCTTGTATGATGCTTGTCGCGAAAGAAAACTTCCTTTTTCCGATGTCGAACAACTCTCGACGATTGTGGTTTTTGAGTAATTTTCTTTCATCCTTTAATTCCTTCCAATGCCGAATCTTTGAGCTCGTCGGGGGTAAGTGTTTTGGCTGTTGAATTCTTATTTAAGCATTACTTCTTTTTTTTAATTCATGAGTTTTCATAGATTCAAGCAAACTTTGGAAGACTTAATGAGAGTAAAAAATGATAAGCAAAGGAAACATTTTTCATAATGAAGTCGAATTAGACAGTGCAAAAGATCAAGTGGTAGTAGTACCAGAGATGATTTTAAGGATGGAAATTTGTTTTAAAATGTAGAAACCTTGTCGAATCTTACTAATCCTTCATATGCCAACTATAAAATGTTTGGCGATATTTTTGTAAAAAAAATCAAATTTCTAAGGATTTTATATAGTTTTTATAAAAGATTGGCGATTTTTAAGGTAAAGTAATTTTATCCTATAGAATTTGGGTGAATTATTTTTAGAATAGTGAATCTTTTTTTGGGGAAAACCATGAAAAATGAGCCCATGAGAAAAATTTAGCCCTTAAAATCATCCCTAAGTGGTACCCAAAAAGTAAAATTCGACATTGGATTTTTAGGGTGTGTTGAGTGCTCAACAAATGGCGACTTACTGGGTGAAAGAAGAATCTTTGTTCCTCCTTCGAGCACAACTGATGCAAAATATTCAAATCCTCTTTTACCCTTATATTCAAATTTCTTCGGTTGATGCCTCCGGGTTTGCCTGTGGGGTTTTCAACATTTGTTCCTCCTTCATTTCAACATTTGTTCCTCCTTCATTTGTTCCTCCTTTGGGTTAGCATCCTCAAAAATCCTGATGCCGAAAACGTTTCTGAAGTCGGCGATTGGAGAAAAAATTTAGCGTGGTCCGAATGTTCATGGAGATTTGGTCCTGTGATTTTTCTAAGCGCATCGGGTATCGACTATCAACGATATCATTTCTTTTTTCGTTTAGCATTTACTCTTTTCACCTTTTACTGACGCGAAAGGGGATCGATTGTCGGCAATATCCTTGTATGATGCTTGTCACGAAAGAAAACTTCCTTTTGTCAATGTCGAACAACGCTCAACGACTGTGGTTTTTGAGTAATTTTCTTTCATCCTTTAATTCCTTCTGATGCCGAATCTTTGAGCACGTCGGGAGTAAGTGTTTTGGCTGTTGAATTATTATTTAAGCATTACGTCTTTTTTTTAATTCATGAGTTTTCATAGATTCAAGCAAACTTTGGAAGACTTAATGAGAGTAAAAAATGATAAGCAAAGGCAACATTTTTCATAATGAAGTCGAATTAGACAGTTCAAAAGATCAAGTGGTAGTAGTACCAGGGATGATTTTAAGGATGGAAATTTGTTTTAAAATGTAGAAACCTTGGAGAATCTTACTAATCCTTCATATGCCAACTATAAAATGTTTGGCGATATTTTTGTAAAAAAAATCAAATTTCTAAGGATTTTATATAGTTTTTATAAAAGATTGGCGATTTTTCAGGTAAAGTAATTTTATCCTATAGAATTTGGGCGAATTATTTTTAGAATAGCGAATCTTTTTTTGGGAAAAACCATGAAAAATGAGCCCATGAGTGAAATTTAGCCCTTAAAATCATCCCTAAGTGGTACCCAAAAAGTAAAATTCGGCATTGGATTTTTAGGGTGTGTTGAGTGCTCAACAAATAGCGACTTACTGGGTGAAAGAAGAATCTGTGTTCCTCTTTTGAGCATGACTGATGCAAAATATTCAAAGCCTCTTTTACCCTTATATTCAAATTTCTTCGGTTGATGCCTCCGGGTTTGCCTGTGGGGTTTTCAACATTTGTTCCTCTTTCATTTCCTATAACCCTGACTCATGCTCTCTTTTGACAAGAGTCTAGTAGAGCATTCACTCGAACAGAGCCTTTAGTTACCTTCACTCACTTGATATGGTGTTGCTCTACTTCCAACGAGTGTCCATAGCCCCGACGGAGTCACCCCAACGTCACAGACCTTGCTCTGTTGCCAGGGAGCATCCATAGACCTGACGGAGATATCTACATACAATCCTCTACTGTGCACTCATTTGATATAGTTAATTTCGGCAAAATTCCCTGAGTGAGTGAGAGAGGATGATGTCTATTATTTTGGAAGATGAGATGGTTAAGGTGAAACTTACTAGCTCTATCTCTGAGGTTCATGTAGTAGTTTCCATCTTTCCTTCTTTCCCTTAAGATCTTACCAAACCACTAAGAAAAAACTTTTGACACTGCTCCAAAGTTGTTCATCTACGCAGGTTAGATAGAGAGCCCCTCAAAACAATTGCAGGTTCCCCAACGCCTCGTGTGTTTGTATGTGAGTGACGATTTAGGAAGAGAGTTCACTATGTCGCATGATTTGAGGTTGACCATTGTCTTGTTAAACACAATCTTCAAAAGTGAAAAAGTTAAAATAGAAAAAGAAAACAAAAAATGCATTTCACAATCAACCTAGCTAGACACAAATCATGAAAATATGCACGCAAAACATAAAAATATTTTGTATTTATTTATTATTATTATTATTATTTAATGAAAATATTGTTTTAGGGATTGGCAATTCATTGGGAGGGCATCAGGTTCCCCCCTTGGATTTTGTAATTGATAAGTGCCTGCCCCAATCTTCTCGGCCACCTGAAAACGTCCAAGCCATAGATTCTGAAACTTAGAATGTTTTCCTTTAGGTTCGTTTTCTCTGTCCCATTTCAAGACTAAGTCTCCTACTTCAAAATTATTATCTTTGGCCTTATGCTTGTCAAACCATATTTTAACGATTTGTTGGTGGGTTATGAATTTTGATTTAGCTTTCTCCCTTTCTTATTCTAACCTGAGTAGGGTGTAAATTCTTTATTGTAAGGTTGATGAGGGATGCCCCCCGGACTCATGAGAAAGATTAAGAGATGGGAGATATAGTCTGTTTGGGAGAATGACTTCCTATCCATATACTAGAAAGTATGGGGAATTTCCTATAGATTCCTTGGGTGTAACTCTACCTACCCATAAAGCGTTGTGGAGTAAATTATGCCAATTCCTTTGGTTATCTACAACTTTTTTATTCAATATCCTTACTAGGTTCTTATTAGTTGATTATGCCACTCTATTTCCCTGTGGATAATAATTTGTAGAGTATCGAATTATGATTCCTTTGTCTAGGGAAAACTATGTTAATAAGGTGGAAGAAAAATAAGTTGCATTATTGAAAACAAGAACAGAAGGGACATTGAACCTTGTGATTAGTTGTTGTTCTATGAATTGGATTACCACCTTCTCGTTTACATGGGTTAGAGGAATGGCTTCTACCCATTTCGTGAAGTAATCAGTTGAAGTAATTATGTACTTGTGTTGTTTTCAATAGCTCGGTGTAATTTCTCCTATGATGTCTAGTCCCCATTGCTCAAAAGGCCTAGAAACGGTTACCAATTGGAGTGGGACCGCTGCTATCTTCTCTCTCCTAGCACTTATTTGACAAGTTTTACAGTTCCTAGCGTAGGTGTGAGAGTCCTTGAACAAAGTGGGCCAATAATAGCTAGCTATCAGTATCTTATGAGCGGTGGTGTCTCCCACAAACGTCCACTGGTAGGGCCATCGTGGATCTCCTTCAAACCTTTTTCTGCATCTTTATGTTTGAGGCATCTTAAATGTACCCCATCATAATTAACCTAGAATAGTACCAAATTTTTGAGGTGATATTGTGCAGATTTTAACTTGAGATCTATCCTTTCCCTGGGGTTTAGGTCTTCTGGGCAAGTCCCATGATACAGGAGATAAGTCAATTTCTCATATGAAGACTCTTGTCCTGGGGAAATGTATGAAGCTTCACCACACCATAATGCCATTTAATTTTCCCATCCAGAGTCTTCATTTACTTGGTCTTGAGCCTGAGCTGTCAGTTTACATAATCCTTGTCCTTTAACTAGTTTAGCAGGTTTTATATGTAGATCAAATTCTTGGACTACTGCCAACCAGTTCCCTCTTCTTTCCCCCATCTTTTGTTGAGTAAATAGGGATCGAACTGTGGGGTGAGGCACGATTACTTTGGTATGGTTCTTGAGGATGTAAGATCTGAAATGTTTTATTGCTTTATAAACTGCATAAGCCTATTTATCTATAGTAGGATAATTCACTTCAACTCCTTGGAGGTTAGTGCTCATGAACGACACCGGAGCCTCGTTGATTTCATCATCCTTCTGAGTCAAAACTACAGCTAACAATTGATCGAAGGCAAAAGTGTATAGGAAAAAATCTTTGTTGAAATCTGGGCTTTGCAACACGGGGGCTTGAGATATAGTAGTCTTAATATCGCTAAAGGCCTTCTTTCGTTCATCGTCCCACTTAAATTCGACATCTTTATGAATTATCTTTTGTAAGGGTTTTATAGTTTCTGCGAAATCGGGGGTGAATTTCTTCACAAAGATGATTTTTTCGAAGAATGATTGCATATATTTTTTGTTGTGAGGTAATGGAAGTTGAGCTATAGCCTTAATCCTTTCTATGTCTATGTGAATTCCTTCTTGAGATATAATATGGCCTAGAAGCTTACCTTCCTCGACACCAAAAATAGTTTTCTTAGGGTTTAAGGATATACTGTATTTCCTACACCTTTCAAAAATCTGGGTTAAGTGTTGGATATGATATTATATTTCCTTTGAATACATATTCATGTCATCCAAGTAAAATACTATGCACGTGTTGATTAGTCCCCGAATTGCTACGTCCATGGCCCTCTGGATGGTCACTCCTGCATTGATTAAACCAAAGGGCATGCGTTTTTAAGATAAAGTTCCCCACTTGGTTTGGTAGGTAGTTTTTAAACGGTCTTCTTCTGAAACTAAAACTTGGTTGTAACCTGAGAAGCCGTACAACAAAGAGAAAATCTTAGAGCTAGACATGGTTTGTAAGAGCTACTCCATTGGAGGAACTGGGTAGTTGTCCTTTTCTGAATCTCTGTTGAGGTTTCTAAAATCTATGCATAGACGAATCTCCCCAGAGTTTTTACCTACAGGAACCAAATTAGCTACCCATGTAGAATGTCTAACCTGAAAGATAATTTTGGCATCTAAAAGTTTCTTCAACTCCTAACACATGAGAGGTTCCAGGGAAGGGTGATACTTTCAGAGCTTATGTTGGAAGGGTTTCACTTCAGGCTTTAACGAGATAGTGTGTTGAATGATACGATTATCATAAGTTTTTAGATATCGATAGGACCATGCAAAGACATCTTGATACTATTTGAAGAATTTGAGATAGGCCTTATTTTCCTCTTTAGATATGGTTTTTCCAAGGTTTACGATATTTGGGTTTTCCGGGGTTCCGAGATTTATAGTTTCATGCATAGGACAAGAACTATCGGTCTTAGCGTTTTTGGGCCCCTTAAATCATTCCTTTAGATAAAAAAATGTTTTCTAAGTTGGCTATCCCCTTCGGTATCATTTGAGACTTTGAATTGTTGATCAAATGATTTACATGAAGGTCTGTTTCCGTCGACTGTTCCTGGAACACTTCATCGTCAATGGCCAAATCTTTAAAATTGTCTTGATTGGTCAGAAAGTTTATAATCTGTTCATCTCCCTCAAAAAACTTCCAATTAGAAATATTGTTAGGCACTGAGGGTTTATATAATAGTTCTACAGTGAACCAAGAAGCTTCATAATCCTCTAGGGGTGATAGCCTTGAGGCAATGGTGGCTAGAGAATCAACAAGAATGTTCTTCGCTTTGGGAATTTCTCTAATGTTGAAAGCTTCAAAATGCTCTATTAGCCTGTGCACTTCCTATTGGTAATTGTTCAGGTGTGGAGAGTTGCAATGTATAGTATTCCTTATCTATCTGACAATGATTTCAAAGTCTTTGAAAACCTTTAATATTTGGACGTTTAAGTCTATGGATTTCTTTATCCCCTGTACTAAAGCTTCATACTCGACAGTGTTATTTGTGCATTCGAATTCTAGTCTACACGACAGGAAATGTCATTTACCTTTAGGATTAATGAGAATACACCCTACCCCTGACCCTTCTTGCGATTTAGATCCATCAAAATATAGGGTTAAAACTTGTGGGCAACATGTATCCGCTTCCCCTTCCCTATTACTTTCCTCTTTTCCTCCTGCTAGTTCTGTGATTTCTAACGCAGGTGTTTGGAAGAAGAGGGTTTCTTTCGCTGTTGTCGGCAACTCCTCCTGAAAAATCATTTTGGAGTTCTGAGTGAGAGGGACATCAGATGAAAGAGGGGAGAAGTTCCTGAAAGGAATCATAGGAATAATTGCCTAGCACAGGGAAATCTATCGATGAGGGTTCATTTAGGGATTCTAGCTCAGTGAAAACATTTTTCTGATACCTTTCCCTATCAATTCTGATCATATTTTTGTATCCCTTCAACAATAGTCAAAGGTGTGCCCAATATGTACTAAAGTATCTGTTTAACTTCTCAGACCAATCTCGGATTAGTAGTAACCCATAATTTTCTGGGATATCTACCACAATGATGTCAATCACTTGCACAAACTTAGGATGTGTCCCTATTATGATCATTACATCTTTGACTTCTCCCATGATGTTGACCTAGGTTTTGTCTAGTTGTATTACATGTTTATCGCTTTTGAGAGGAACGGCATTTAATTTTTGCAAATAGACAAGGGCATAACATTGTAAGATGCTCTTGAATGGACCAAACAATTGTGGAAGTTCCCGTTGAAAACTTCAAACATTAAAAGGAACGGTGTGACAAAAGGTTTTCCCTTCTTGTCTTCAGAACAAGAGTTCATAGTTGGTTTATTTACTAGATCTGTGGGAGTTAGATTTGTTTACTATTCATTGCTTGTCATAGGGTTTTCTACTGATTTCAAAGCTTGTAGCAGGAAGTCCTTTTGCTGAGGGGTTCTACATATGTCCATGACTGAAATATTAGCCTTCAACTTCTTCAAATCTTCAACTAAGTTGTAATCTAGTTTCAGCGATTCTCGGGTATGGATTCTTATAGGGTTCTTATGGGGAGCGAAAAGTTCTTTCGGGTGATCGGGAATTGATTTTCCCCCTGATTTTTGGGTAGTAGTAAGGTCGTTTGAGAAGGGTTGACCTTTACTTCGCATTTTCACCATCGATACCTCTATGGGTGGTTATTGAGACTCAAATAAGTCACTAGAAGGCATGATTAGGTCAGGATCCCATATCAACATGGCTATATATTCTGGTGGATCAATCTCTTCCTGATCAACAACATTCATAATTGAACCTCTTGGTTGTTTGGTCAGGGAGACTTCATCTAGAAATTGATTGGCCATCAAATTCATGGGGTGCACCCATTGAGGGAAGTCTCTTTCGGGGTGGTTTTCCTGGTGATAACTATAGAAAGAATCAGATGCTACATTTCCCAAATCGATATTTAAGTTATCCGGGGGAGGTGCAATTGCTTTGAATGGTGTGTTCCTTTTAAAGAAAAGTTTATAGGGCCTTTGGCCTTGGTTTCCCTCCCCGACACTTCTTTTCATGTCTATGATTTCATTGGATAACTTCTTAACCATGCGTTGCAAGTCCTCTATGTCCCTACTTCCCTTTTCAGGATCTTCTTCTGCTTGTTTCCCTATGGGTCTAGTGAGAAATAACCCTCTCTAGGGAGGGGGTTGAGCTTATTTCTTGAGTAAGGAGACCTGACTTTCTTTGCATCCTTTCATTTGGAATTCAATCGTTTTGGCTTCTTCAAAATTCTCAACTAGGGTTAGTTTGGCAGCCCTCTTCAAAAACATGGAAATAAAAGTTGGGAGAGCATTAGCGTATACTTTGATTTGCAACTCCTGAGTAGGTTTAGCTTCGGACTAGAATTTTTTTAAGATAGTGGTAAATATTTTATTAAAGTCTTTGACCCTTTCCTTCGAACTCATGGTGGCAGCAAACAACTCAGCCATTAGAGCTCCTGTAATAGTCTCTTCCATAAATTTATCTAAAAAATCCTTTTGAAACTCCATCCAACTAGTTATGGATCCTACAGGTAAGTTAAAATACCATGTGGAAGCCAAATTATCAAAAGTGTAGGGGAACAACCTGCAAACTACGTATTCATGATGGACATTCATAAGTCTAATATCCAGTATGAATTTCTTGATATGATCTTCAGGAAATCACGAGGTCTCGGGATCAAACTTAGGAAGTAATTTCTCTGGATGTCGGGGAAGGTCATGTTCTCACCATGAGATGGCCAAAGCCTCTCTGGCCAACCAAGGTTGATTGTTTTGTGTTGGGTTTCCTCTTTCTTCATCATGGTTCTTGTTGTATTCCATATCTTCAGACTCTAATTTAAACTCCTCCTCTTCCGAAAATCATCCAGCTCAAAGACATCATCGACTGGTGTTTCAGGGATTAGATTTAGAGGGTGTTCAATTTCGGTGATTGTGAAATCTATTATGTCTTCTAATGTGTGAAAAAAAACCTAGTTGGGGGTGTCGACCACTAGTCTGCTTATTTTTTCTCTTCGAGGAAGTATTAGAGCTAAGGACAATGCACTCATCTATCGGGCGTATTCTCTAGTGATTATTCTAAGTTTATTTAATTCCTCATGAGGAAGAGCGTAAGGTATGTCAGGGAACAAGCATTCTTCATTGGGTTGGGGTGAGTTACTCATTTTAGGAGTACTCAATGTGTGTGGGTTGTCTTGGGAATGACTAGCCATGCATGTGGGTTGTTTTGAATCTACAGGCTTTATGAAATATTATATGGAATATGTATTTATCCATTCATTCTTCAAGACCTCATTCTAGCTCCATTTCTATTGATGGGTCCTAAATCCCTTTAGTTCAACAGCATGAACGAAACCTGCCACCGAGGCCCAATTAGACTCTGTAGCGTTTAATAGTGGAATGGTTCTCCAGATCTTGCGATCCGGCCAATTAATGGATGTGATTTATGTTTTCTTGTGAAGGCCTCTCCTTCGGTTCAGACATTCTCTTTTTTGTATTTTCTTTTGGTGTGACTGGTATAAGATGGAAAGTTGGTATAAACCAACTAGGAAACCAATGGGAAAAAACTTAAACTACTGGAGAAGAGGCTGGGTTTGGGATAACCCTTACACCCTAGCATGCAGACAATGATCGTATACCACATGACTAGTACTAATACATTAACCATGTGAATATTCTAATTACTGACTAAGATACGAGTTATCAAAAGAAAACATGCATGTGATAAATAACAGTAAGAAAAATAATTCACTCAACTCTAATCATCAATCACATAAGAACACAAAGATATATTTTCACCATTAAAGAAAGAACTGTAAAACATTGCATTAGATAACTTATCAAGATTTAATAGCTCTTACTCATTACTGCATCCATTCATGAGACAGAATAGGAAATAGTTCTTCTCCACATCCAATCATACATGCATTTGATGAAAACATAAACTTGTCTCTGGTCCAGAAGGACTTCTCAATTAAAGGCAGCTCCAAAATAATTCTTAACAAAACCAGAAATGAGAGTTTCTTGCAACAACCATCGACCTCTAACTAATTGGTCAATGCTCTTATTTATAACATAAAATTAACTGAAAATAATGGCTAAAGTGTAGATAAGTAAAACAAAATTTGCCACATGGCGTTCTCTCCTATCAGTTTCTCTAGGAGTCATCTCAAGATATCACTTTAAACTGGTTATTCTTCTCATACTCCAACCACTGGATGAACAACGCCTCACAGGTATTGGTGTATGCGAATCTATGTTGTTCCATCGGGGCCGCGTAAATCTCTTTGATCTCTACCGTATGTGCCTGATACTTGACCAGACTGGCATTTAACTGTTGCAGCATAGCCCGAGCTTTGATCAGGTGTTCCATAAAATATCACACATGACCTGGCATTTTGTCTGTCACCTTTGCTAGTTCTTCGGCCTATGTTGAGTCTTGCTCGATGTGCGATTTGACTATGTTGCACAAGTCGCCGAAGTCGTCGAATGTGCCAAAATTGGGGAGTTCGATATCCTTCATTGCCTTGTTGATTTTGACCCAGATTTTCTCACACCTGGCCCATTTCTCTTGGATTTCTCGGTGGGGTTCCCAAACAATTTTAGCCCAGTACTCGGCTGATTTCTTTATGCGATTAAGACTACTTTTGTTCAACACCCGAATGTCGTGTTCTTCTTTGTCTCAACCCTGTTGGACTGCACCAATGTAGTCGAATCTCTCTATGGCTTGTTGTGATTTCTCATACCACTGCTCCATATATTTTCTCATTGCAAGTACCATGAGGGTGTCTTCCTGAAGCTCAACTATCCTTGCTATGAATAGGTGTTGCTCGTCTATGAAATTGTTGTAGGTCTCCTTGAATTCATTCCTTAGGTACACCACAGCTTGTGTGGTGTCCTAGTAACACTTTCCCAAGTGGCACAAATGTTACAATTCCTTTAAAACGACAACCAGATCATTTTCATCTCTTTTATCTCTGTCTAGGGTGGCATCTGTAATTTCCATCCCTGCGCCGATGAGTTCGGATGTCTTAGCATGTTTTGTGTTGATCAGATGTTCCTCAGTAGTGATGAGGATGGAGCGATCTAAAGTGATCCTTGTCTTCTTGGTGGTTCTCTAGATGATAGCCTTCTTCCTCCAATCATAAGATATGGCATGTATGTCAGCTACTTTGTCCACGAGTTTGGGAATTTGTTGATCCCCCCATGTGAGTGTGTTTTCCAGACTTTCACTGGTGTATACTTGTTCAAGTTTGGGTTCTTGAACTTCCTTGTTGTGCTTCAAAGGTCTGGCTTCTGTCTATCTCTCATAAGGGGTTTGAGTACCGAGTGAAATAGAGGCGTCCGGGATAGACTCGATACTTACTTGTTCATCGGCCATTGAAGCGTCGATTTCTTTTTGCAGAGCTTCCTCCTTTGGGTCGGCCAACCCTGACTCGTCCTTTGGACTGTTTGTTTGGGTCTCCGACGCATCGGGCATCTTAGTGTCTAGAACACTCTCGATTGCTTTCTCTTTCTATGAGAGCTCTTGAATTTGGGCATCAGGAACAAAAGAAGATGTTTTCTCAAGTCCCTTTTCTTCTTCTATATGAACAGGGGTCCTAAGAGATACCTCTGGGCTTTCATCGTCGTCATTGTTGGAGAAATTTCTATTTTTAACACACTAGTTCAGTGGGAGTTAACTGCTTAGTTCTATTTTTACCATCATTATTATGCATGCATGCATTCATAAGGAAAGCTAACTGCTTGATTGTTTTTCTTAATTATGGAATGTTTTCCCCTATATATGATTGTATTCCATTCATTCATTGTATCATATTGATCATGATCTATGTATCAATCATCAACTCATTGGAGTAGTGTGAATATATTTTCTCATTCTTCCATACTGAATCTCTCTTCCTTTCTTGATAAGATTTGTTTGTACTTTCTTTAGCCAGATCTCCTATGCAGGTTTCCATGAAACACTGACATGGTATCATAGCTATGCTATTTGGAGCAAGCCAGACAAGCCAAAGAATAAGGAAAATCAGGGTTTCAACGAGCTAAATTCGTGGTCGTACCTTTCAACAGTTATTCCTCCCAAAATATTACGTTTTTGAGGAAATGACTTGCTATGAAAGTAAATCGGAAGATTTTGGAAGTGGTTTTTCAACCGTTTGGTGAGATTGTTCATTGTTTGCTCAGAAAGTAAGCCGAAATATATCCTCCTGAAACTGATACGAATCCGTGGCCGTACCTTTCTACAGTGATTTCTCCCAAAAATATTAATTTTTTGAGGAAACGACCTACTTGAGAAGTAAATCGACCCATTTGGGAAGTGGGTTTTCAACCATTTGGCCAGATTCCTCACTGTTTTCTCAGAAAGTAAGTCTCAAGATCATCTCTTGAAAATGATACAAATTTTCACTTAAAGTGCCATTTCTGTTGTGATTTCTTAATTTTTCACTTGCAAATTGAGAGTAAATTTTTAGGGGTTCTTAGAAACAGTGGGATAGATGGATATGACAAATATTACACAGTCAAACTTGGTGGTAATCCTCACACCATACAATTATTTTGATTGGAATCCCAAGGCGACATTCCAACTCAAAGGAAAAGGACTATATAATTTGACGATGGCGACAGAAATAGAACCTACATAAGCGATCGAGAAGATAAAATGGGTGAACCGTAAGGATGAGGCCATGGGACTACTTCTTGAGTTAATATCCACTATTTGGTGGTTTTATGTTGCCGCATGCAAGACTCCAAACGAGATCTGGACCACCTTGGAAGGACTCTTTGGAAAGAAGGATGAGATGCGAGGTCATATGCTTGAGGTAGAGTTGAATACCTTAGACCCTAAAATTTTTGATAATATACAAGATTTTTTACTAAATTTAAATTTTTTCTATTAAGCTTGGGTGAATGTGGTATTGATAAGTCTATGCAAGAGAAACAACTTATTCTAACAATATTGGCCAAGCTAGGACCATAATACGTTGTATATGTATCCAATTTCCATTCTAGCATGTGTCTTTTTGGAACAAATTGGAAAATGCCTACGTTGGCTCAGTTCATTGAGTCTCTTACACAAGAGTAGACAAAACTCATACAGATGGGCCTCATGAAATATCCCAAAGCACATGCACTCACCATGCATGATGGAAAAGGTTCATACAATCAGAAATCGAAGCAGAAACGAAAGGAGTTATTACATCCAGAGTAAAAAAAGGAGGGATATTCCAAACCCTTCAAGGATTCTTCAGGTTCCAAAGATTCTTCAAATTCCAAAGGGAAGAAGAAGAATGGAAAGTAGTGCACATATTGCAATAAACTGAGTCATGAAGAATCCACATGAATGAAGAAGTAGATCGATCTTATGACACAGGTACTTCAGAGGAATAACCTTGGAGACTTCATTCCTGAAGGAGCCAAGAAGAAGAAGGAAGAAGACCATGCGACTAAGAAATGTAATCATCATGCTCTGGTTGCAATTAATTCCTCATCTGATTCATGGATTATATATTCTGGTGCATCACATCATATGGAAACTAACGAGGAAGTTTTTACTTCTTTGAGTTCATGCTCTGGACCTCCTATTCTCATGGGGGATGATACTCCAATAGCGGTTGTAGGAGAGGGAAGAGTGGAACTCCCTAATGGAAGTTTTGATAATGTCTTACATGTTCCAAATATTTCTATAAACCTACTCTTATTTTATCCGATCATTCAAGCAGGTAAAAGGGTTGAATTTACATCAGATTGAGTTACTGTACTTGACATGCATGACAATTCCATTATTGCAGTTAGTGAGGTAGATCACAAATCAAGGTTGTATAAGTTCACTAAGTTTACTGAATATGCCTCCTCTTTGCTACTTACACATGCTAATGATAGTAGTAGAGTATGGCATGAGAGATTTGGTCATTTAAACTTTAGGTACATGCAACGACTTTCCAAGCAAGGAATGGTCAAAGGCTTTCCAGACATTCACTTTTCTAAAGGGGTTTGCGAAGGATTCATTCTTGGCAAGCATCCTAAAGAGAAGTTTGAAAAGGGGAAGGCAAGGAGAACCTCCTCTTCCTTGGAGCTTGTTTACATTGATCTCATGGGTCCATTTCCACATCCATCCATCAACAAAGAAAGGTATGTTCTTACATTTATTGATGATTACTCACGCTATACTTGGGTTTATTTTCTCAGACAAAAGTCTGAAGTTTTTGAGCATCTCAAAGACTTTAAAGCTCTAGTAGAGACACAAACTGGGAAGAAAATCAAGATCCTCCGTACAAACAATGGGGAGGAGTATATCAACAAAGATGTGTAGAATCTTTGGCATGAAGCTGGTATCCAGTTGTAGCACATAGTTCCATACACTCCACAACAAAATGGAGTTGATGAAAGGAAGAACAAGTCTCTCAAGGAGATGACCAGTTGCATGTTGCATGCAAGATCACTTCCTTCCAAGCTTCGTGTCGAGGCACTTAACTGTGATACTTACATACAAAACATATCACCTCACAGATTTGTTGAGGATATGACACTTTTGGAGGCTTGGACATGTGACAAACTAGATGTCACACACTTCCGCATATTTAGATCTAGAGCATGGACCCATATTCCTTCTGAAAAGAGGAAAGCCTTAGATCCACAGAGCACAACTTGCATCTTTGTGGGATATCTAGATGATGTGAAGGGGTACATATTGATTGATCCCTCTATAGACCGACTCATCATTGAGTGCACTGTTCAATTTGAGGAGAGTCCTTTCCATGCACCTCTAGTGCAACATGCAGAGACTCTTGTGCTTCCATTAGTTCCGGACATTAGAGATGATGATTCCACACACTTAGATGCTACATATTCATATACGGATTCAGAGGATTATGTACATGAAAATGAGTAGGTAGTACAACCAAATGAGGAGGCAGCGCTAGAGCTTCAACAAATGCCTAAGTGGGCATAGTCCACACTTCAGGTAGCAGGAAACCTTGCAGGGGATCCATTGGATTTGAGGAGGACTCGATCTCAACATGTGGATCCTTCTCATGTATTTTCAGCTTCTAAACCAGCGATTCCCATGCATTTCTATATGGTTCAATATTATGATCCACATACCTACAATGAGGCTTTTGGAAATCCATTATGGAAAGTAGCCATGCATGAGGATCATGACTCTCTCCTAGAGAATCAGACCTGGGATCTGGTTCCACTTCCACCAGGGAGGAAACTTGTCATATGCAAATAGGTCTATAGGACCAAGAGAGAAGCAGATGGTCAGGTGAGCAGGTACAAAGCCAGATTTGTTGCAAAAGGATTTCAACATATTCATGGGATATATTATGATGAGACCTTTTCTTCTATAGCAAATATGGACTCCATTCATTTGGCTCTAGCCATTGCAGCAACGAAAGGATGGGAAGTTCACCAGATGGATGTGAAGAATGATTTTCTTCATGGTGACCTTTCAGAGGAGATATACATGGAGCAACCAAAGGGGTTCATTCATAACTCATCTTTAGTACACAGACTGAAGAAGTCTCTCTATGGCATCAAGTAAGCACCTAGAGCATGGTATGAAAAAATGAATTCTTACTTACTTTCACATGATTTTGTTAGATGTAAATCTGATTCCAATGTTTACATGTTTAGGAATACTGACTCTGTGATGATATTGGTACTCTATGTTGATGATCTTTTGATCACCAGTAGCTTTGCTTCATCCATTTCTTTGGTCAAAGATATTTTGCATGACAGGTTCTCTATGACGGACATGGGTCCACTACACTTCTTTCTTGGTCTTGAGATTAGTCAGGATGCTTTCGGAATCAAACTTTATCAGGCTAAGTATGTAAAGGATCTTCTGGATAAATTCCACATGACAGACTGTAAGTCTACACCTACACCCTTCTTATCTAGGATCAGACTTGAGGATGGTGGGGATACACCATTAGTGGATAGCACTTTGTATCGTTAGTTGGTGGGGAGTCTTTTGTATCTCACCCACACCCATCTAGATATCTCATATGTAGTAGGAGCAACTTCTAGATACATGCAGGAACCCCATAATCTGCACTGGAAGGCTGCCAAGCGCATCCTCAGATATGTTCAGGGCACCATGAGTTATGGGATTCATTATGCAGCTAGTTTTGCATTATATCTCATAGGATTCACAGATTTAGATTGCGTTGGTGATAGCACAGATCACAAGTCCACGTCTGGGTACACTCTCAGTTTGGGGTTAGGCCCAATTTGTTGGTCAAGTAAGAAGAAATAGGCCATTTCTTTATCTTCTACAGAGGTTGAGTACAGAGGAGTAGTCAACCATGTCATTCAAACACTTTGTCTTCAACACTTCCTTACCAAGCTTGGTATCTAGTTTCACTGTCCGACTATCATATGGTGCGACAATCAGAGTACACTGAGATTTTGCAGAGATCCAATACAGCGACAATGAACCAAACACATTGAGGTCCACATGCATTTCATCAGAGATTTAGTACATGATAGGATCATTGATTTGCAGTTATGTCCTTCCTCTGAATAGACTGCTGACATATTCACCAAGACATTCATTGAGAAAAAGTTTCAGACTTTGTGGGATCGTCTTGCAGTGAAGAACATAGTTTCCTAGCAACTACCTTTTCTTATTTTGATACATTGTCCTTTGAGGGGGGGTTTTGTTCCCTCGTGGTTTTCCCTCTTTCCTCATTTTTTTCCAGTGTTCATTAGTTGCACTGTACATGAGTACCTAAAATGGCCTAGTAGCCGAGACTCATTTTTTACTCCATAGTGATGTTCAGGGGAGGTGTTGGAGAAATTTCTATTTTCAACACACTAGTTCAGTGGGAGTTAACTGACTAGTTCTATTTTAGACTTTCTACTTTTACCATCATATTATGCATGCATGCATTCCTAAGGAAAGATAACTGCTTGATTTCTTTTCTCAATTATGGAATGTTTTTCCCTATATATGAGTGTATTCCACCCACTCATTGTATGATATTGATCATGATCTATGTATCAATCATCAGCTCATTGGAGTAGTGTGAATATATTTTCTCATTCTTCCATATTCAATCTCTCTTCCTTTCTTGATAAGCTTTGTTTGTACTTGCTTTAGCTAGATCTCCTGTGCAAGTTTCCATGAAACACTGGCAGTCATATATCTTTATCAGCTCACTTAAGGGGTTTGACACACCGATCCTCTGTGATGCTTTGACAGTCTTTGGCTGAGATAAAATGTCTATTGGTGATTTGGCTGGTGTCGTTGTGAATTCAGGGTCATCTAACTTAGTAATTTCATCAAGGTCTATGAATTCAAGGTCGCTTGGTCCCATGTGGCTTTCATCTGGGTTGTCAATAGGGAGCCTTGTCATATTTATGATGTCTGGGTCATTTTGCAGCTGATCCATTATCCGCTGCACATTTTCCATCATGAGTAACACCCACTCTCGTGCATCTTGAGCCTCGGGGGAACCTTTTTTTGTACCGGGGTTAATTGGGGAAATTTTGCTTCTTCTGCTGCTACCTGGGGGGCTTCTACTACTTCGTCTATCCTTGCTTCCCTATCCCTGAGGGATCCTTCAGCCTATTTTTCTATGATTGCTGCCTATTCATCCAGGCTCATGGCTTTGAAATTGGTCATTCTGGGGTCGTCCATCCTTTCCAACACTTCCTCCCAGTCTTGGGCATTTTCAGTGAAGACCTCATCTTTGAATTTGTCATGGACGTATGGCCAACGGGATGACACTTGTGATGCATGCTTCAAGGCTAAACCCCTTGGGTCATGTTTGTGGAAATGAATGGTCTAGAATCAGAACTCCAATTGGATCAACCCTTCATGCTTGGCTTGAGTTGTGTCTTTTACTAGGTAGAAACCTATATGGAATCCATAAGGTATAAATCCCTGCTTCTTATCTTTCACCAAAGTAGCATTGTATCCTTGTAGAATAGTTTGGTAGCATATCTCCCCTACTACTAGTCGACTATGAACATGCACAGGTAGGAGATGAGGTGCTCCAGTGGCCCCAAATACCCTAATGTAAGTATCGCGTTCATCCAGATACTAGTGGCCAACCTTTGATATCATCTTTTTGGCCGCAGTCGATAGTCTTGGACACTCTTTCTTGAAAAGAATGAAATAAATGTGTGTGATAAATTCATCGCAGATGAGGGAGTAGGATTTTTTGTACATGTTCTCCCATAATACGTTGAAATATACATGGACTGGGAGTTCCGAGACGTGCCAACTCAATTTCATTCTGGCAGAAACATTTATGGCATATATGACATGCAATAAATAAGAATCCATGTAAAAGGATTGAATATCTCCTTCTTTCGGTGTCTGAGCCTGTTGTATGCAAATGCTCAACTGCTTGGAAATAATGGCACCCCAGTTAAAACCTCTTCCAGAAATGGCTACAGTATAAGCTAGAGGCATCCAAGCCTCTAAAAACCCGGAGAAATCTTTCCCCCCATACAACCGACAAATGAGGGCCATTAGATAGATATACGGATCCCTTAAGTTGGCCATTTGGTACCAGCCAGAGGTATTATTGGTGTATTTTTTATCCTCTCACCACCATGAATCGATGTTCAGTCACTCTTCCGGGTCTCTAATATTGTAATAATTCTGCACCTCTACTGGAAGGAAAACCCTGACACACTTGCCATTATCGTCATTGATCAAGCGCTTATATGTGTCTGTGTGGTTGATGATCCATTGTAGCAGTTCTATACAGGGGAACACCGGGGTCCTACTCGCTACCATGTGTAGGTATGACAGTCAAATATTTGGAAAAACTTCATCGTCAACCTTTCTCATGTTGGGGTCGTTGTGCGGGGTATATTCTGGGAATTCTTCTTGGTTGATCTTCTTAAAGAGCTCTCCCTAGTGTGGGAGTACCGCCTTGCCCCCTGTGTTTTCCTCTATGTCCAAAGGCCAGAGGTTGAGTGAAAATATTCTTGGTGGATGTTCTGATGATTGGTTTCGGCCTTAGAGAAAATTCTAATTTTTTTGCTGGCCCTGGGGACGAGTCTTCTCCCACCTATGGTTCCTTTAGCTTAGGTGCTCTCTATGATCGCCTAGTGTTTGGATTTATTGGAGGCATTGTTCTTGTAATTCTTGCTAAACTTTGTAGTTTGATACTCACGAGGAGGGGGGAAACATAATCTTTTAAATTTCTCGTCTCATTCTTTTGGATGCTCTGAAACTCCTGAGCGTGCAGAATAATCTTGTTTACAATGGCTCAAGAGGATTTAACAGAGAAGAACTTATCGGTCGTATCAACCAATTAATTTAGGTGATGAGTGAAATTCAAACAAATATACTACCGAATCTCTGTAATTTAATTCATCATGGGTTGACGGCGGAGGCACAAAGGGTGATGTGTTGTATCGGTAAATTCAAACGATCCTTTTGATTCGCGCACAAATTATCAACTAATGGGAGATTTGGAATTAATTAGTCCCTTAAATTATCTGGATTGCAATGTATCTAGTGCTAAAACATCCCATCGCGTCTCTTTCCTAGTGGGTGGATCAGAGATCGGAAAGGTGTTATGAGTGTTTTTGTTGATATAATCCTGCGAAAAACCTCCGATGTCGATTGATTTCGATGTACAATGCTAACGAGGAAAAACTAGCTTGGGACATGTGGCAATGGAAACCGGTGACTTAGCTCACAAATATTAGTCGGAGTCGGGACCTTCCTCCAGGGATTCATTCTTAAACTAAAGTTGGGATCGTCGATGTCGAAAAGGTGTCGGGGATCAGTGATCATAGGTAAACCTATCGCGTATTTTCCTTTGGGTTAGTTGTTGGACAACTTAGAGGGGGGGTGAATCAGTTGTTACCGTGCTTAAAAAATTATGCTTATTTTAAACTCTTACAGAGCACTCAATGACAATCACAATAATGCAGAGAGGTAAGCAATAGAACATTCGACATCAGTCACACATATGAAATAAAAAGAGACAGATATTTCCTAAGGAAACCCATAAAGGGTAAAAACCTCTTCTTCTTGATATGATAAGTAATATTTACATTCTGTACATTATCATACATATGAACTCCAACTCATTGTGAATTTACAACCTCTGTTTTGCAAGCTGCAACTTATTGAGAGCACCAACTCTCTGTTTTCTCTAGCACTGACTAGAAGGAAGCACCAACTCCCTGAGTGTTCCAACACCGACTGGATGGAAGCACCTACTTCCACTTATACAAGCACCAACTTGTTTGAGAGCACCAAATCTCTAGTTTCTCTAGCACCCACTAGAAGGAAGTGCCAACTCCATGAGTGTTCCAGCACCAACTGGATGGAAGAACCAACTTCCAGTCACACAGGCACCAACCTGTATAACATAGAACGACATTTCTCCCTTGCACCACCCCGCCACCCTGGCTTTTCTGGCTGCAACCAGATGGAAGCTACAACTCCCTATGTTCAAGCACCCACTTGAACCTCTGAGGACAACAATCCTCCCTAGCACCTCCCTAACACCTCCCTACCACCCTAATTATAAATATTTTCTATAGAAACTTATTATAGTGATTCAATAGTTGTCATTGGCTTACCAAGCTTATCACTGTTCTGCTATGTTGCTCTGCTCCCCTGTATCAGTGTCTCTCTGCCTGCATCTTCTTGCACTTTCTGATCTTCTACTTTTCTCTAGAAGTGCACCTCAACCTTATTTTACTATCTCAGCTATGCATCTCTATTATTTGCTTCTGCTGCGCTTTATGCTCTGCATCTTATTTTGATTCTATGAATTACGCCTCTTTTGTGTATTTCAGCTCCTGTCAACAACATGTTATTTCCCCGTGTGTAATTCCTCTCCACAACAGCCTCCATCTCTTCTCTGTTCTTCATATTTATACTATCTGTGCACCTTCTTCGTCCTCCATGCACAGTGCCTCTGCATGCTCTTCACCGTGCCACGGTTCTTCTCATTGGGTTGTTCACTTCCACTCCACTTTTTCTCTGCTTTGCTCGCTCAAGCCTCAAAAAGAAAAAAATGCATCTCACTTCTGTCTATACCTCATTTGTTACTCATATCTAAGTTTTATCTCACACTGCGCATACTGCAATTTTTCCTTTCTTACAATTCAACTCATTTTTCATTCAGAATAGCCATTCGCGCACTGTCACTGCATATATCTTTTATCCTCTTTCTATTAGGTTACACCTCGAATCTTCTTGGGAAAAAACACCTCAGCAACTGAATCGCCAACTGTCCAAGAACCATGATTCGGTTCTGCTAACTAAATCGTAACTGAACAGTTAATCATAAAGATCAACAATAGCCCTTCGATCATATGCTCAAATAACCAACACCATTGGATTAAATCTGCAGGGTCTTGCATTTTTTTTGCCATTTCACATTTCAACATTTCGACATTCTTGTGGTGAAGTGTTTCGACACTCCAACTCCCGATATCCTAAACCTACACCAAAAGGTGTTTTTCACATTTTGACTTTTCGACATTTCAGCATTCCGACATTCATGTGGTGAAGTGTTTTGACACTCCAACTCCCGGTATCTGAAACCTACACCAAAAGGTGTTTTTCGCATTTCGGCATTTCGACATTTCGGCATTTTGACATTCCTGTTGTGAAGTGTTTCGACACTCCAACTCCCGGTATCTGAAACCTACACCAAAAGGTGTTTCACATCTTGGCATTTCGGCATTCCTGTGGTGAAGTGTTTCGACACTCCAACTCCCAGTATCCGAAACCTACACCAAAAGGTGTTTTTCACATTTCAGCATTTCGACATTTCGGCATTCTGGCATTCCTATGGTGAAGTTTTAGACACTCCAACTCCCTATATCCGAAACCTACACCAAAAGATTTTTTTCACATTTCGGCATTTTGGCATTCCTGTGGTGAAGTGTTTCGACACTTCCAACTCCCGGTATTGGAAACTTGCACCAAAAGGTGTTTTTCGCATTTCGGCATTCCGGGATTTCGGCATTCCTATTGTGAAGTGTTTCGACACTTCCAACTCTCGGTATCCGAAACTCTGAAATGGGTCATTGTTGATGTGCTTGTTTCAGGATTTCGGGGTTCGTTACTTCAAAGGTTAAAGTTCCTTTGATATTTGATTTCCTGGTCTGCAAAACTCTGGAATGGATTCTTTGTTGATGTGCTTGTTTCGAGATTTTGATGTTTTGCATTTCGCAACTTCGGGACTCCTGTGGTGAAGAGTCTCGACTCTTGACTCCTCCAACTCCCGGTATCCAAAACTCTGAAATGGAGTTTAGCTTCTGATACCCGAAATGGAGTTTAGCTTTTTATCTTGCCATGCAATCATCGTTGTGCTGCTGGTTGTGATATTTTCCATAAATGAAAAACATGCATACTCTGCCCTATCTCTTATAATCTTATCGAGCTTGCTTTGCTGCGTCTTCCCAAAATACTTCTGGTGCTCGCCTGACACATTCTTCCTGTACTTAAGCCATCGCCATTGTTGTACTTTTCATCAATGACAAGAATATGCTGCCTATAAAACATGCCAACAATATCCCCCTTTGGCATTGATGGAAACAAAGGCACCCAGACTCTTTTCTCCCCCTTTGACATCAATGTCAAAGAAAACATGCTCCCCCTGAGTTGTTGCAGTACTTGTCGGAGATATCATATATTCAACCAATACAAACTCCCTCTAAACGAATGAACTGTCTTATTTGAGTCCTACATAGTATTTGTATCTAAGCCAGAGTCTTCTCCTTCTGATTCTTGGACCTGTTCATCTTCATCTTCAACTGTGTTCTCTGTAGTAGACTCAATATTGCTCACCTCTCCTACTGGGACTCCTTCATCAACCTTTTCTTGTCATAACTGGATGACTCCCCCTATCACTATTCTCTCTTTGCTTCTGATTGTTCTCCTCCTATGTTTCTAAAAAGAATAGATTTCCTTGACAAGGTCTTTTCTCTAGTTATCTCTACAGAATGTCATGTATATAATTTTTTACATCAGAATGTTGTTGTTGCGAATTTCGTTGTCCTACTTGAACACTGTGCAATTGTAGCTTTTACTTTTTAAATAACCCTTGAATCTCCCCATTGATTCTCATCGATCTCTATTACTGCAGTTTCATTTTTCTTCCATGATGCATACAATCCAAGGCTTTTATGACCATATTCAATCACAAGAAAAAACCGCTACAACCACTCTCATACCTTCTTTTCTTTTTCATAGATGAAGGACCTATATCAGGTTTCTTAGGAGTACTGATTTCTTCCTTGTTGTATCCAATACTAGATTTATCATTTGTTGATCTCTGACTATCCAAGAGCTTATCCAGGGTCATGGAGCTATTTAAGAACTTTCTTTGGGTGTTTGACTTCTCAACCTTCAAAACTTCAGCTTCCATCTTATGACATGATTCTTCTTCTACTTCTTCCATGGGATAGATGCTAACTGAACATTCTTTTATTGTATCTGTGTCTTCTTCTTTACTTGCAGGGGAGGATTCAATATCAACATCATTAATTGTCCTTATGCCCTTATTCACCACTTGTCCTGAGTTTACATTTACCTTACACTCGTTGGACATGAACACCTCTTCACTGCCTCTGTCACACTTTTGACTTAAACTGAGCAAATTATGTTTCAAACCATCCACAAGCAGAACGTACTGGGCATCTCCTTTGTCATTACTCAAACTCACCATCCCTCTATCCTTGATTTCACTTGGTTCATCATTTTCAAGGATCATATTTCCTGTTTTTCTTTTACTTATGGACATAAGCTTATCCTTGTCTCCAGTCATGTGCTTGGAACATCCACTGTCTATATTCCCGGAGGCCTTTTGTTTTTGAGTTGAAAGTGATAGACCACAATTTTCACTATCTTTCC
Source organism: Picea glauca (assembly GCA_000966675.3). Lineage (NCBI taxonomy): Eukaryota > Viridiplantae > Streptophyta > Pinopsida > Pinales > Pinaceae > Picea > Picea glauca. The sequence continues at coordinate 68,635 of JZKD02S1871004.1, forward strand.
TTTTCCATGTGCTGGCCTTTCTATCTAAGAACTTTATCCTTGGATCTGCTTTGTAATCCTTCAGATGGCAGTTTGCAGCTTTGTGGCCAAAGTTGTGACAGTTATAGCATTCAATCTCATTGTTCAATAGGTCAAAGTTATTGTTGTAGCGTTGTCTACTCATTGACTGTTTATTATTTCTTGACCTCCTTAGTTGCATGTCTCTAAACTTAATTTGGAAATTTGCAATCTGTGATGGTTTGTTACTTAGTTGTATCATTATTTGTTGTCTATTCCTTGGAAATCTTAATTTCTCATGTCTAAGTCTTAAGGAACAATTTACATCTTTGTGACCAAAGTTAGAACAGTAGAAACAATATCCATAAAAAAATTCTTTGTACCTGGAAAATGGTTGTCTTCTTTGAGCAAATCGATTTCTTCCATGCTAATGATTTCCTTGAGTAGGGAGTGTATTATTTCCTTGTTCTATAGATTCAGTTCTGGCACCTTTTTCTTTACTCCTCCTGGGCGGTTGATTATCTTCGTTTGTTTCTGCAGGTTTGTTGTCGTCATTAGTTGTAGATTTGAAAAACTTGATGAAGTCTTTGTTGCTTGGATGAACACTACTTGATCCCTCTTCATAACCCAAACATGTTTTCAACTTTGGATTCCTTTGCTTATTCAGAATGGTGGCTAATCCTTCTGAGGCTTTGATACTTGACAGATTCTGATGATACAAGGCTTGAAACTTCTCCAACTCTTTCCTAGTTTTCATTACTTCTTCTCCCAAAGCTTTACATCTTGCCTTGTTTTCTGATAACTGTTGTTTCAGAATGTCCTTGATTTTCTTTGCCTCTTCTAATTCCACTTTCAGCAGGGCAAAGTCTTCATCAGGTTGTTTATTGTCTTTCTCGAACTGTATCAACAATTGTTTTTGCTTTCTGTTCTTAATTCTGAGTCTGTCAATCTCTTCCAGTGCACTGATCAGTTCTCCTTCCATATCAACCACAACTTCTTCTTCATTAGCCTCACTCCCTGTTCTTTTATTATCATAATCCTCTTTGTCCATAAGAATGAATTCATTTAGTTTATTTCCAATAGAAGAGTCATTGTCTTCATCATCTGAAGGTTCATCATCATTGTCTACACATAAACCTTTTTTTCTATCAAATCTTTTGGATTTGTACTTCTCTTCACCTTCAGAGTTATGTTCCTTCTTCTTGTGTGGACACTTATTTGCAAAGTGATCTATCTTACCATAGTTAAAACATTTGAAGGGAAGCTTGCCTTGATATTTTCCTGATCCTTTCTTTAACCTTCTCACAAATTTTGCCTCAATATCATCTAAATCTGAATCAG
>JZKD02S1871015.1:0-14142 GCA_000966675.3 Picea glauca
GATATACTATTTGGATGTAATTGATTTTTTTATACTTACAATTCGTACAATCAATTTCGAGTAACCACCAGGGCCAAGTCTGTGATGCCCATGTTTTTATATACTGGCCTTGGTGGCTTTGGATGTGTCTTGGAGCCTGTATTGAAAAGTTTCAAATATGTAATTAGATGTTGCAATGACGATAAATTTGATCTGGATTTTATGAGCAGAACGAAATGAATACAGATTATTATTAAAATATGATTAACATGGAATAACAGAGATAAAGTAAAACTATATTTTATTCAATAAGGAAATAAGCTCAAACTATAAAATGCAGCGGAAAACAAGATTGTTGAAATGGTGGTGGCTTATCTCTGAGAAGAGATGTGACGGTTGTGCTCATTCGCAAGAAGATGAGTACAATGAGGCTTTGAAGACATTTTTACAATAAACATGAATGTCAAAACCCTAGACATACAAAAACCTAACCCTAGGAGATGAAGCTCCAAAAGTCATGTGGGCCCCGTTGGGGTAAGCTAGCACATCAACTTCTCGAGGTCATAAATTTTGCATACAATCTTTGTTTTCAACGCACGATAGCCCATTGGAAATATCTATCCGAGGAGTGCACATGTTGCCATTAGACTCTGACTTTGTCTATGGTTTGACTGTGGCAAGCCCTAAAAACATTGTTTAGGGCCTCAAAATGACCCCAGAAGTCGGGGACTCGAAAACTAGGAAAAAAACTACAAACTGGGAAACTGCCAAAATGAAATAGTTAGAATAGGTGGGAGGCCACCAAAATCCATCTGAATCAATCCTCCCCCCTTAGGAAGCAATGGTCTCCATTTCATTGATTTCCCCCATCATATGAGGAAATTTATGTTGAATATGGCCCCGAGTGAGCCACTTGTGTTGGTGCAGGAGTTGCCCTTCTTTGACAAGTCTATAAAGTTGGATCATTTGTTGTCAAGTGCATTTGACCTGTGTGTCCACAATATGATCATTGGATGCCTATTTCATGCAGTCATGGTTGAACTCTGTTGGTGTCAATTGTTATACTATCTCCGAGGTGTCCAATAATGGTGGGAGATATGGTCAAAGGAGAGCCACGTTGAACATTTGGTGTAGGCCAAGGAAAGAGGGAATGTTGAACTAAAAAGAATTGTCACCCATAGCCTTGGTGATGGTATAAGGTCCATAATGGAGTGGGAGATGCTTCTGATGGGGCTGTATAAGGCGTTATTTTTGTAAGTGCAACCAAACTTTGTCTCCCACCTGAAACTCATGTGGCACCCAGTGTTGATCATAACGTTGATTGTACTTGGCATTGGACTTCTGTAAAATATCTTGAACCTATTGGCAGATGTGATGGATCCACTCAATGAACCGAGTGGCTTTGTTAGCTTCAGTTGGAGCAGGGGATGATTCAGTCGAGGTGGCTGCGAGGGGTAGTGAAACATCCATGGTACCCAATGGTTGGAATCTCAACCCCACCTGAAAGAGGTTGTGGCCAGTTGAGATATGTAGGCATCATTTGTAGATATGATGAGCATAGGGAAGACTCTCATCCCATGTGAAGGGGTGCTTGGAATTGTACATGTGAAGGATCATCTTGTTGACGGCCTCGGTTTAGCCATCTGTCTGGGGGTGGAAAGCAGTGGATTTGGTGAGCTTGGTGTCCAACAGTGACCAGAGGATCGACCAGAATGTGTTGAGGAACCGACTATCCTAATCTGAGACAATGGTTTGTGGGATTCCAAAATGTACCCATACTCGTTCAAAGAAGAGCTTGGCAGTGGCCTCTGCTATGATTCTCTTCTTACAGGCAGATGAAATCACCATCTTGGAAAAGAGATCAACAACCAAAAAAACACAGTCATTTCCCCTCTTGGTGGATGGAAGGCCCAACATGTAGTCCATTGGTATGGATTCGCGTGGCCTGTCAAGAGTGGGCAGAGGGGTGTACAGGCCCTGTGTCTTAGTGGTCAGTTTGGCAATAGTGCAGTAAGTGCAGGACCTGATATACTTGCCCACATCTTGTCGAAGTTTCAGCCAGTAGAAATGTTTCTGCAGTATTGTTATTGTCTTTTCGACATTGAAGTGTCCTGCCACCCGACTATAGTGGGCTTCCCAAATCAGCTTCGCTCACTCGCTTGATGGAACGCAGAGATGGCCCAGATGGCACAACAACTTGTCCTGAATATGGAAATTAGTGATAAGTAAGTTTGTGCCCAACAATTGGTAGGTGGTGGAAAAGTAAGGGTATGTCTCATAGAGGTAGGGCCATCCTGAGGACTCATGGTCGCAAGAATCTATCACCGTGGTGAGTGTATCGACTGGAGGTCGACTGAGGCAATCAGCGACTCGATTGGTACTTCCTATTTATACTTGATGTTGAGGTGGAACTGTTGCAATTATGTGGACCACTTCTGATGGCGTTCATTGTGCAATTTTCGTTATGTCTGCATGAACTACAGTGGCTTATGATTAGTGTGGATGATTGTCTCCTTCCCAAATGTAATGTATCCACTGGCATCAGTCTTGCACAATGGAGTACATTTATTTATCGTAAGTAGGGTACTTACGAACAACATCTGATAGTGTCTCACTATGATAGGCCACAGGGTGCTCGTGCTGAGTAAGAACAACGCCCACAGCATAGTCTGAATCATCTATCTCGATCTCAAAGGAATGATGCATGTCCGGTAATGAAAGTACTAGGGTTGAGCACAAGCGATGATTCAAATCATCAAATGATTTTTGTTGGGACATTCCCCACAAAAAAATTTCCTTACCACCACCCATGGTTACTTGGCTGAGGGCCCATGCAATATGGGAGAATACCAACACGAACTTGCGATAGAAATTGGCAAGGCCCAAGAAGCTTTGAAGCTTGGTGAGTGTGGTTGGGGCTGGCCAGTCATGGATGAACTGGATCTTGGCTGGATTGACATGTACACCATGTTGATCAACAATGTATCCCAGGTAATGGACCTTGTCCATGTCGAAGGAGCATTTTTCCAAGTTGGCATATAGCTTGTGTTGTCACAGGGTGTGCAAAACCTGTTGAATATACTACAAGTGTTCCACCCAAGTCTTGTTGTAGATGAGAATGTCATCCAGATACACCACTACAAAATTATTGGTGAATGGTTGTGGGATATTTTCCATCATCCTCATGATATTTGTTGGATCATTTGTCAAACCAAAGGGCATGACTAGCCATTCAAAAAGACCTTCTTTTAACTTGAAGGCGGTCTTCCATACATTTGTTTGTTCTATTGGGACATGATGGTAGCCCAACTTCAGATCAATCTTACTGAAGTACTTGCCCCCCGTGAGCTGATCAAGGAGGTCGTCAATTCGGGGAATCAGGTATTGGTTCCTGACTGTGATTTTATTTAGGGCTCGATAATCAATCCAGAGTCACCAAGTCTCATCTTTCTTCTGCACCAACACAATTGAGCTCCCACAAGGTGAGGAGGTTGGACGGATGTGCCCCTTGTGGAGCAGTTCTTAGATATTTTGCTTGATCTTCTCATTCTCTAACAGAGAGCGGTGGTAGACTGGCCCATTGGGAAGCGGTGCGTCGGGGGTCATATCGATGGAATGCTTGACCTGACAATGCAGAGGTACCCCGGTAGGTGAGGAGAAGATATCTGAGTATTCTTCCACAACCTTATCTACTTGCTTATGTTGTGTGGAGAGGTCGATCACGGAGGCTCTAGATGTGGCTGTGATATTTCGCTCACTTTGAGAGTGAATCACGAAGAAGGCAAACTTCTCGATCTGAGAGATGACCTTCCTACATTTCTTGGCAAAGATCAAGGAAATAACACTAGGTGGGGCTACCTCGGGTATCATGTACAATTTCTTGTTCAAAGTAATAATAACACTGCGAGGCCTAGACTCATATACAACTTGAAGTTTCCATAAATACGGTTGACCCAAAAGAACATTACAAACTTCAAGAGGGGAAACATCACACAATAACTCATATTTGAAGGGCTTGATGTTGTACGACATGCAACACTGTTGGTTGACGTGTAGATCGCTTCCTTGGAGGAGACATCCAATGGTGTAGGGTTGCGGGTGATGCATTGTCGGTAGGGCTAGCCGCTTAACAACCTCTGCTGAAATGATTTTCTTCTGGCTACCGCTATCAATGATGAAGTGCATAGGGGTACCCTTCACTCACATTTGTGAATGAAAAAGGCGCTCGCCTTCCTCTGGCTCGTCTAGTTCACCGGGTTGGAGCTTGGTGGTAGAAACGGTAGCACTAGGTTCCACATCAATGATCTGTCTCCCCCTTTTTGGTTATGACTAATCCAAAATGGATCCAGGAAGGCAAAAATTTCAAATTTCTCATAATCGGACAAAACTAGTGCCATCGCGTAGGGATCATCGTGATGATTTCGATAGTATATTTTTTTCCGAAAATGGACACCCTATGCGAACGCTATCGCATTCTGAAATTTTTCCCAAACAGGAAAAAAAATCAAAGTCAACAGTCAGAGGTCATACTGTTGATATCAGCAGTACGTCAACATGACGTGGTAGATGACATCATGATGATGTCAGCATGCTAACATGGAAACAACAAGAGGTGACACTTGTCAAGAGGATTTGGTGTTTTCAGGGCTGAGTTGGCATGGTACAGATTCGACACGTGGATTGTATGGATGTTGACATGGCAGTCCATATGATAATGTGTCTCAATGAAAGTCTGACACGTGGTAGGGTACGGATGATAGGTGGTGGTGACGTGGCAAGCTCTGGGTTTGACATGTGGTGTATGGCGATGACTCAACAAGTTGATTGTGCGTTGATTGTGTGTATGGTGGTGAATCACATGATGAAATGTGGCCCAATCACAGGGCACCACATGGCACCCCAGATGAGGCTAATAAGGCCTGGTCAAAAATTTGTTTGCACTCCGACGGAGTTGATCCCGTGACCTCTGGGCACGCCAAAGGCCTAATATCCACATGCTAGCCACCTGGGTTGCTTTTCTCCTTGTTAAACCATATGGCACACAATTATTTTAAAGTTGATATGCATGGGATTTGGGGGATAAGCACCTAGTCGACAGGGCTAGCCCACTGACCACGGCATTGGACCATAGGCTAAGGACTGGGGGCTCCACTCTAACACGTGGCCATATGGCTTAGCACATGAATAAGGGCAGAGGACCAAGAAAAGGACTAGGGCATCGACGCTTAGCACTTGGACCACCCATATGACCTGGATCCTAGAGACAAGGAGGGGCACGCCCATATTTGGCCAAAAAGTGGGTTTAGACCTTATTTTAGTGGATTTTTAGCTGATTTTTAGTGATTTTTGAGGATTTTTGGCCCTTTGGAGGGGATATGAGCCCAATCTGAGGCTAGAAAGTTGGGGGGAAGTTGGATTTCGACCCTCAAGTCATTTTATATTTAAACACAGTCATTTGGAGGCCAAAAGGAGGATTTTTTATGCAGGTTTGAAGATGGGAATGCTTGTAAAGGAGTGATCTTTCTACCATTTCTTGTAATGTAAGAGGCCTTTTGAGCATAATTGTGAGAGGATTATTGGGAGGATTTTGTAATCAGTTACTGAAGAGCATCTGCAACAACTTGGTAATCCTTTTTGTTGTAGTTTGTAAAGATTACATTGATGTAATTTAGCATTAGAAAGAGGAATAAAGTGGTCATCCACAGGAAGCAGGACCCGGAGACATAGCCAACACTTGGTGAAATCCGTTATCAAGTTCTTGGTGTTATGGTTTGTTGTTTCTTATGTGCATTTGTTGTTCTTTATGTGTTCTAATGGATGCAACATTCTTCCATTTAATCTCCTTCTTCTCTTTAATTTCTAAATGGTAATCAACACATGCAAAATACTTAACCAAGTCATTAAAAGATCATTTTTGGATCAAGTGGTATCAAAGCAGGTTGACATTTAGTTGTTTTGAGTATGCATGATTACCATGGAAAAGATAATTCATGGTGAAGGAGAGCTTGTAGAAGGAGATCCTAAGATTGGATCAAGAAAGAGAACATATAAAAGTGATAAGATGGCATCGGAAGAAGGACTTTCTCAAAACTAAAGACAATTTCAAAAAACTTTATTTTCCATGTCGGAGATGGTAAAAGTGTTGTATGATGATTACTTGGAACGGAAGAGACCTTTTCAAGGGGAATATTCAAAGCAAGACAAAAGTGACGAAGGAGAGGACCCTCCTAAACCTCCTCCTTCACCTCCTTCATCTCCATATTCTTCTTCTTCATGTTCAAGTTCCACTTCTAACACTACTTCTTCAAGAAAACATTCTCATAAACATAAGCATGATATGCCATTACTTAAACTTGATGTAAAATTTGTTTTTCATGTGTATGATGGTGAATTTAATGCTGAGAAACTTGATAAATGGGTTAGACAGATGGAGGTATATTGTAATGTGCAACAAATCAAAGATGAGGCAACAAAAATCAGATTGGCATCGCTTCGTCTTGAAGGCACAACTCTCATCTGGTGGCAAAGTAAGATGAAACATGGAACTCAACAAGTTCGTAAGATTTTTTCATCGTGGCATGATTTTATTTCTGCACTTAGAAAACGGTTCTATCCATTGGGATATAAGGAAAAGGATTTAATTGAATGGAAAATTCGTAAGTTAAGAAAAGGAAAATCGGTGCAGGAATATACAGATGAATTTTGTAAGATGGCTTTGATGTTAGATGTTCCATTGACTACACAAGAAATTCTTATGAAGTATATAGGAGGTTTGTTTGCTTATATTCGTAATACAATGTCTATGTTTGGACCTACTAATATTGATGAGGTTTGTGTTAAAGCAACATATATTGAAACAAGAAAAACTGGAGTTAGTGTATCAGGGGAATCATCTTTAAAGAAAGAAGGCAAAGGCAAAGGGAATGGGAAGAAAGAAAATCCAGCAACAGTGAAGGAAGAGAAGCTCTCTTGCAAGCATTGCAAGAAATAAGGGCACGATGATGACCATTTCTTGCAATTTCACCCAGAGAAGAAACCGAAGTGGTTCAAAGAGAGGAAAGGGAGGCAAAAAGTTTCAACAGCAACACGGCCAACAGACTTGGGGTTAGATTCAGGTGATAAGTCTAAGATTACAGTAGTTGGTTTGACAGGTAAAATTAGTGATGGTTTTGATTCAAGAATCAAGTTGTTTCACATAAGAGTCATAATGAAACATACTAAGATCGATACATTGATAGATAATGGATCTCAATCTAACTTAATTTCAGAAGAAGTGGTTAAGAAATTGGAATTAAAAACTAAGATGCATCACAAACCCTATTCACTAAATTGGATAAGCAAAGATCACAAATTTCCCATAACAAAGCAATGTATCATAAAGTTTGCAATTACATCTAAGTTTGTGGATTAAGTAATATGTGATGTGGTGCCACTAGAAACATGTGAAATGGTCTTAGGTAGCCCTCATTTATATGATCACAAAGAAATCTTCTACAGGGAACAAAATCAATATCACTTGTTTAAAAAGGGAACTGAATATGTTGTACATGCTCATCATATAAAAGAAAATCAATCTCTTCTAACAATGGAACAATTAAAGAAGGCATCTTATGCAAACAATACACCTATAATTGTGCCAACTAAAGAAGTTGATCTTAAGAATGAACATGAGATGGTTGTAGGATGGGATTTCAATAATACTTTATTTCAAGATAAGTTAATGTCGTGCAAGCCCGTCAAACATATTGGTTCATTTTCAGTCATATTTCTGATGTTATCGTTGCTAATGTTTTCTACATGGATGGTAGTGGATTCAGTAAGATGTGAACAAGTTCAAATGGATAACAATATGCTTTAAGTTGCCATGGTTATTATGCAATTTATTATGATGTGACAGGTGCACAAAACAGAGTTTAAAGACAAAGGACAAGTGGGGAGGCCTATCCCACACTTGATGATTGGTTAATATCCTTTTGGAGGACCAAAATGTATTAGTGGGGAAGAATGATCCAAAATGGATCCAGGAAGGCCAAAATTTCAAAGTTCTCAGAATCAAACGAAACCCATTCCATCGTGTAGGGTTCGTCGTGTCGATTCTGGTAGTATATTTTTTTTTCGAAAATGGACACCGTATGCGAAAGTTATTGCATTCTGAACTTGTTCCCAAACAAGCAAACAAAGTCAAAGTCAACATTTAGAGGTCGTACTACTGACGTGAGTAGTACGTCAGCATGACATGGTAGCACCAGGAGGTGACACGTGTCAGGCGGATTTGGTTTTTTCAGGGCTGAGTTGGCACAGTATGGATTCGACACATGGACTGTACGGACATTGACATGGCAGTTCGTATGATGGCGTGGCTCGATGACAGTATGATGCATGGAAGGGTATGGATGACAGGTGGCAGTGATGTGGAAAGCTCTGGTTTTGACATGTGGTGTACAACTTTGACTCGATAAGTTGGTTGTGAGTTGACTATGTGTAAAGTGGAGAATCATAGGGTGAAACCTGGCCAAATCACAGGGTGCCATGTGGCACCCTAGATGAGGCCAATAAGTCTTGGTCAAAAATTTGTTTGCACTCTGATGGAGTTGAACCTGTGACCTTTGAGCACGCCAAAGGCCTAACATACACGCACTAGCCACCCGGGTGGCTTTGCTCCTTGTTAAACCATATGGCACACATTTATTTTAAAGTTGATATGTGTGGTATTTGGGGGATAAGTGCCCAGTCGGTAGGGCTAGCTCATCGACCGAGGCACTGGACCATAGCCTAAGGACCAAGGGCTCCACTCCAGCGCGTGGTCATATGGATTAGCACACGACCAAGGGCAAAGGACTAGGTAGAGGACTAGGGCGCCAACGCCTAGCACTCGAACACATGGACCACCCATATGACCTCGAGCCCAGAGACAGAGGGGTGCGCGCCCATATTTGGCCAAAAAGTGGGTTTTGACCTTATTTTATTGGATTTCTAGATTATTTTTAGTGATTTTTGAGGAATTTTGGCCTTCTAAAGGGGATATGAGCCCAATATGAGGCTAGAAAGTTGGGGGGAACTTGGATTTCGACCCTCAACTCATTTTCTATTTAAACACAGTCATTTGGAGGCCAAAAGGAGGAGTTTTTATGCAGGTTTGAAGATGGGAATGCTTGTAAAGGAGTGATATTTCTACCATTTCTTGTAATGTAAGAGGCCTATTGATCCCAATTGTGAGCCCAATTGTGAGAGGATTATTGGGAGGATTTTGTAATCAGTTCCTGAAGAGCATCTACAACAGCTTGGTAAGCCTTTTTGCAGTAGTTTGTAAAGCTTGCATTGATGTAATTGAGCATTAGAAAGAGGAATAAAGTGGTCATCCATTACAAGCAGGACCCAAAGACATAGACAACACTTGGTGAACTCCGTTATGAAGTTCTTGGATTTATGTTTTGTTGTTTCTTATGTGCATTTTTTGTTCTTTATGTCTTCTAATGGCTGCAAAATTATTTCATTTAATCTCCTTCTTCTCTTTAATTTCTAAATGGTAAATTAACTCATGAAAAATACTTAAGAAAGTAATTAAAAGATCATTTCCAGATCACTAACTCATAGTCAAAACCTGCATTTGATTTATAGGCTTTCACCTCAGCCACCAGAGACTACTTTGAGAGACAATCAACAATGTTATGCTAGGGGATCTTATGGAAGTCGCACCACTTCCCAGTATCTTTCTTTGTCTTTTCGGTGTCCTTCTTTGCTTCCATCTTGGACTGGTTGTCCTGAGGTTGTCCATCTTTGCTTTGTCCTTTGTTCTACGGGTTGGGGCTTCCTTTTCCTTGCTTTTGCTGTGAGGGGTTCCCAGGCCCAAATTGTCGTGTCTTTTGTTTAAATTTCTACTCAATTTTGACAGCATATCGGTAGGTCGTGCACAAGGACGATATGTCTAGAAACTCCATTTCAACCTGGATGTATCTATATAGACCACCGCGATACTTTATCACCATATGTCACTTAGAATATTTGATACCCAGCTTGGTGTGCAAGGTATGGAAGATATTGGTGAACTCGAGCACTGCTTGGTCTCTTTCCTGCTGCAGTGTGGTCCATTTTGTATACAGGTCGTCATAACTTACGAAAGGGTAGTATTGTTCTTTAATAGCATCCTTGAAGGACTCCTAAGTGACCATGACTGTAAATAATGAGGGTTCATACGTTTCCTTTTGCTCACAGAAAGTTTCCCACCAATATTTGACATGGGGAACAACTTTGAGGAGCGCAAAAGTAATATTTTCTATAATTGAAAAGTTATGGAGAGAGAAATGCCCTTCTAATAGATTCAACCATTTTGTCTATAGAATTTGTTTGTATCTGACCTTCAAATATAGGAATATCAAAGTTTATTTGTACCTTGAAGGGGGCGATGCATCCACTTGAGGAAGATGCGTCGCATGTTGGTAGTTGCCGAAGGATTTGCGCAAAACTATCCATCATCTCGTTCCTCTGTTGCATGAGGGCTTCCTTGAGCAACATTTTGAAAGGATATCATGTCCTATCATCTTTCTTTTCTCCCTCCGTGAGAGGTCACTTGGGCGTGCGTGAGATTTTTTCCACAAGAAAAACAAGCTCGAGACCCATTTCTTTGTACCATGACCTCGTTGGGGACATGCATTAAGAGGAGAAGACCGCTCTAATACCACTAATACAGATTTTATGAGTACAACAAAATGAATACATATTATTATTAAAATATGCTTAACACAGAATAACAGAGATACAGTAAAACCAGTTTCTATTTAATAAGGAAATAAGTTGAAACTGTAAAATGCAACAGAAAACAAGCTTGTTGGAATGGTGGTGGCTTATCTCTGAGAAGAGATGTGACGGTTGTGCTCATTCACAAGAAGATGAGTACGATAAGGATCTGAAGGAATTTTTACAATAAACATGAATTCCAAAAACCTAACCCTAGGAGATGAAGCACCAAAAGTCATGTGGGCCCCGTTGGGGTAAGCTAGTACACCAATTTCTCAGGGTCGTAACTTTTGCATACGATCATTGTTTTAGGTGCACGATATCCTATTGGAAAGGTTTATCCGAGCACTGCACATGTTTCCATCATAATTAGACTATATTTTCAATATAATTGTGGTGAGCCCTAAAAACATTGTTAGGGCCTGAAAACGACCCCGGAAATCAGGGACCCAAAAACTAGGAAAATACTGCCAAAATGAACCAATTGGAATAGGTGTGAGGCCACTAAAATCCATCTGGATCAATACTCCCCCCTTAGGAAGAAATGGTATCCATTGCATTGATTTCCCCCATCAGATGAGAAAATTTCTATTGAATTTGGCCTCGGGTGAGCCACTTGATGTGGTGCAGGAGTTGCCCTGCTTTGACAACTCGATAAAGTTGGATCATTTATTGTCGAGTGCCTTTGACCTGTGTGTCCACAATATGATCATTGGATGCATGTTGCGTGTATTCAGGGTTGAGCTCTGTTGGTGTCAAATGTTCTACTATCTCTGAGGTGTCCAATAATGGTGGGAAATATGGTTGAAGGAGAGCCACGTTGAACATTGGGAGTAGGTCAAGGAAAGGGGGAATGTTGAGCTCAAAAGCATTGTTACCCATAGCCTTGGTTATCATGTAAGTTCCATAATGGAGTGGGAGAATATTTTCATGAGGCCATGTAAGGTGTTATTTCTGCAAGTGCAACCAAACTTTGTCTCCCACCTGAAACTTATGCGGCACCCAGTGTTGATCATGGCATTGCTTGTACTTGGCAATGGACTTCTGTAAAATATCCTAAACAAGTTGGCGGATGTGTTGGATCCTCTCAATGAAATGGGTGGGTTTGTCAACTTTAGTTGGAGCAGTGGATGAGTCGATTGAGGTGGCTGCAAGGGGTAGTGCAACATCCATGGGACCCAACGGTTGGAATCCCAACCCCACCTGAAAGGGGATATGGTTGGTTGAGCTATGTAGGGCTCAGTTGTACCTATGTTGAACATAGGGAAGACTCTCATCCCATGTGCGGGGGTGCTTGGAATTGTACATGTGTAAGATATGCATGATCATTCGATTGATGACCTCAGTTTGGCCATATGTTTGGGGCTGGAAAGCAGTGTATTTGGTGAGCATGGTGTCCAGTAGTGACCAGAGGCTCGACCAAAATGTGTTGAGGAACCGACTATCCCGATATGAGACAATGGTTTGCGGGATTCCAAAACGTACCCATACTCGTTCAAAGAAGATCTTGGAAGTGGCCTCTGTTATGATGCTCTTCTTATAGGCGGCCAGAATTGCCATCTTGGAAAATCGATCAACAACCACAAAAACATAGTCATTTCCCCTCTTGGTGTACAGAAGGCCCAACATGCAATCCATTGAGATGGATTCCCATGGTATGTTAGGAGTAGGCAGAGGGGTGTACAAGCCCTGTTTCTTAATGGTCAGTTTGGAAATAGCGCAGGCAGTGCAGGACCTGATATACTTGCCCATATACTGTCAAAGTTTCGGCTAGTAGAAATGTTTCTATATTAATGCCATTATCTTTTCGACACAAAAGTGTCCTTCCACCTGAATGTAGCGGGATACCCAAGTCATATTCGCTTGCTCACTTGATGGAATGCAGATATGGCCCAGATGGCACAATATCCCATCTTGAAGATGGAAATTAGCTACAACTGAGTTTGTGCCCAAAATTTGGTGGGTGGTGGTGAAATCAGGGTCTGTCTCGCAGAGGTGGGGCCATCCAGAGGTCTCATGGCCACAAGAGTCTAGCACTGTGGTGAGTGCCATGACTAGAGGTTGGCTGAGTCAATCAGTAAATCAGTTGGTACTTCCTATTTTATACTTGATTTTGAGGTGGAACTACTACAAATATGTGGACCACTTGTGATGGCGGTCATTTTTTAATTTGCCTTATGTCTTCATGAACTGCAGTGGCTTATGATCAGTGTGGATGATTGTCTCCTTCCCAAGAATATAGTGTCTCCACTAGCGATAGGCTTGCATAATGAAGTAAATTTATTTGTCGTAAGTAGGGTACTTACGGACAACATCTGAAAGTGTCTCACTATGATAGGCCACAGGGTTGTCATGTTGAGTGAGAACGACACCCACAACATATTCTGAAGCATCTTTCTCAATCTCAAAGGGTTGTTGCAGGTCTGGTAATGAAAGTATTGGGGCTGAGGACAAGCGCTTCTTCAAATCATCGAATGTTTGTTGTTGGGACAGGCCCCACACAATTTTTTCCTTACCACCACTCCCAGTTACTTGGATGAAGGCCCATGCAATATGGGATAATCCCAACATGAACTTGCGATAGAAATTGGCAAGGCCCAAGAAGCTCTGAAGCTCAGTGAGTGTGGTAGGGGATGGCCAGTCACGGATGACCTAGATCTTGTCTGGATCCACATGTACACCATGTTAATCAACAATGTACCCCATGTTAATCATTGATCCATCTTCATCTATGCATTCTCATCAAGGACAATACATATTATATTACATAAATCATCAATCAATCAATCTTTTGACATCAATCAATCACTTGACATCAATCAATCAAACCATTGGTATCAATGACAACATGATCCAACAATCTCCCCCTTTCGCATTGATGGCAATACCAACATTGATGTCAACACCAATTACAAATTATTGATGTCAACATGTAGATACGACATGCTCTACATCAATAGTTAATGTGATTATCTCTCCCCATCAATAAACATCAATCACATCAATGTGATTAACTCTCCCCCTTTGACATCAATGGCAAAGGGCCATTCTCATCTTGGGGCTTCTCCCCTTGCTTGAACTCTCCTTGGGGCTGCTCCCCCTATCTGAATTCATTTGAACTTCCTTTGAATAATCTCTCCCCTTTTAAACAAGGGATATCACTCTAATGTAATGCTGAAGATACATCGAACATACTCCCCCTGTGACCATTGCTCCCCCTGGAATTATGCTTTTGTGCTCTTTCTTCAAATATAGGTCTCTTTTCTAAGTATGTATTTGATAAATATCTCCTCCTAGAATCATGGGAAGAAGATTGACTCCCCCTAAGGGTATGTCTCCCCCTATCTTCTCTGCAAGATGAACAATATGCTACCATATGATGATCCTTGGACTTGTTCATGCATCAAACTTGTGCCATACCATACATCA
>JZKD02S1871015.1:19162-32556 GCA_000966675.3 Picea glauca
TGTATCAATGACAACTCATTGATCCATCTTCATCTATGCATTCTCATCAAGGACAATACATATTATATTACATCAATCATCAATAAATCAATCCTTTGACATCAATCAATCAATCAAACCATTGGCATCAATGACAACATGATCCAACATTGATCTCCTCATTCTCTAACAGAGAGCGGCGGTAGACTGGCCCATTGGGTAGTGGTGCACTGAGGGTCAGATCGATGGGATGCTTGATCTAACAGTGTCGAGGTACCCCGGTAGGTGAGGAGAAGATATATGAGTATTCTTCCACAACCTTATCTACTTTCCCCTGTTATGTGGAGAGGCCAACCACGGAGGCCCTGGATGTGGCTGTGATATTTCTCTCACTCTGAGAGAGAATCATGAAGAAGACAAACTTCCTGGTCTGAGAGATTACCTTCCTACATTTCTTGGTAGAGATCAAGGAAACAACACTAGGTGGGGCTGCTTCAAGTATCCTCTACAATTTCTTGTTCAAAGTAATAATAACACTGCGAGGCCTAGACTCATATACAACATGATGTTTCCATAAATATGGTTGGCCCAAAAGAACATGTTGGTAGCAAGCCAAAGTGGGAAAGAAAGTGTGCATAAATAAGAATGACAGCTGAAAGAGCAATCGTGAGAAAGAAAGTGTGCAAGAGGAAAGCGACAACTGGCAAGAAGCACAGCACGCACACATGCAAGGAGGAGGCAACAGCTGGAAGGAAGAAAAGCACACATGCAGAGAAGGAAGACCTAATGACAGTAGGGTTAGGGTTTTTGTAAGGTTTTGTGTAAATGGTTGAAGAGCCCGATAGATATAAATATAGATACAGAGGTATCATAAAAGAGTTTGGTTAGGTTAGGTTCGCTACCTATAAAGGTTCGATTGTTTTTATGTAATGTTTTTTATTAGAGAACCACTTTTGTAAAGCGTTTGAGCTAGAGAGGAGGAGGGAAGGTAGATCTTGAGGATTAGATCGTAGGCCGAGGAGCCTGGTGCGGTCTAGTTCACCTCATAGAGATCTTACCCATACAGGGAGAATTGTAAGCGCACGGCGTGAGATTGCATAACTACCATAATAAGAGAGCCAAGAGCCAAATCTTTGTGGACGTAGCCCAGGAGGGGGTGAACCACAGTAATACTTGTGTAATGTGATGAATGCATGCATATCTTTGTCATACTTTTATTAGTTAAGCGTTGTCTGTAATGAATGAATGAGTTATTATATTGCTTGGTTAATTATTGTTGGGATATAACGAAAAGATACCACAGAGTTCAAAATATAAAAGAGAATAACAGTAGTTTGTAACACAAGTTAGAATAAATGGCTCAGAATACAAATCCCATATCTCATACTCAATCCTAGGCTGTAAACACCTGAGTCTTATAGCCACCCATTAAATCTATCTCGGGTGAGACTATGCAGTGAATTTTGTGTGCTATGTTGCCTTCTGGTTTACCAGAAGGGCCGATAGTTTTATGCTTTGTTGGTACCATGAAAGACTTGAACCCTGGGTCAACCATGCAGGTAGTAGGAAAGAATAGTTCATGTTAAGCCAACAAATGGTTTTGTTGCCATGTTAAGAGGAACAAGAGAGGACTTAGTAGATGAGATAGAATGTATAAGAAAGGAATGAGTGAAACCAGAAGACCGTTGAGCCACTATAAGGGAATGTTGATACCATGGAACCCCACGAAAGCATAAATCGAAGGCTAGTTGAGAACTAAAGAGATAGAGTTTTCCCAGAAAGACAATAGAAACCCTAGCATCACACCTCGTAAATATATGAATAAATATGTGATTACGGATTTACACGAAGTCTTTTTCTGTGATTTTCCCCACCTACTACAGGACTGGATACTACGGTTGAAATATAACCTCGCGACGAACCAGATTCGACAGCTAGATTGGACCCCAGTGCTACAATAAGTGAACTACAAATTCACCTGCGCAGTCAACTTTTGGTTTGATAGTCTTGTGGCAGGTTTCATCACAGAGTTTTTCAACACAACGAAGTTATACAGCGCAGCAGAGAAGGAATTTCTACGCAGACCCTGTGGAAGGTAAATTCGATCACTGTATACTTCTACTAAAATACTGCTATATAAAAAAGGGGTAATGACAATGGATTCAGATAGCTATACTTCCCTGCGTGCATGGGGGAAGGGGGGAAACATTGACAGAAAGAGGATAGATGGATGAAGGTGAGAATAAAGGCAAGAAGGAGGAGGAATTCTTGGACCCAATCTTGATGGATGACGACCAGCTCAAGTGGATCTTGGAGTCATCAAGAACGACGTAGCAGAGTACCCTACCAATATAAGGTTAATACCAAGAAGAGAGTCGTACCCGCGAGGGAGGGCTTGGAAAGCGATGAGGAAGAGATAGAGGATCTTCAGGATGTGGAGTAGATTGAGGAAATCCTGCGCACAACCTATGAGCGGAAAACAAGAGGCCCAAGAATGAGAGGAGAAGATAGCCATCCTTTCCATATTAATGTTAGTGTGGAACCCATAAACCCATGTGCGACCAATACACCAAAGAGAACACCATCATTTATACAATCGAAGTTCAGAGGAATTCTGATGACAAGAAGTACATCTACTGCAGGAGCAACAACTGGAGGAGTCAGTCCATGCAGTACTAGTCAAGTATATAGATCGCACGACGGAGGTAGTAGTTCAGTATTTAGAATGGCAGGACACGATCCCACTATCAGATTACCAGAATTTCGAGGAGAAACAACCGAAGACCCTGAGAAGCATTTGTTCATTTGTGAAAATATATGGGAGGCAAAACAGATCACTGATGAAGATACCAAACTTGCGTAGCTAACAATCACGCTAAGAGAATGCGCACTAGACTGGTACATGAGTCTAGACACAAACAGTGCTTCTAGGATGACGAGGACACTGGCAGACATTAAGAAGCTACTGATTAACGAGTTCCAGAAGCCAAGCTTAGAGGATCAGTACATGAATGAGATGATCGAGAGAAGACAGAAACCAAGAGAGTTTGTATGGGAGATTGACCAGAGATTGAAGCGACTGAAGGGGAAGCTAAAATACCTTATGACTGAGATGCAGCACCGACACCTGTTTGTCAACTCACTACTCCCACACCTAAAATATCCCTTACGACAACAGAAGTTTCAGACGCAGACCGAGGCTCTACGGGCAACTTTCCAGCTGGAAGAGAACCAGTACCAGCAGACAAACCCAGTTATTGAAGAATTGAAGGAGGATTTGAAGAACCTAACATTTCAGTTGAACCAGAATAAGAACAAGGACAAACAAGAAGTCATTTGGTGAACCACATGTAGGATGGAAGGACACCACAAAAATGAATGTCCAACATTCGCGCAGTATATGGCAACAGGCATGCCAAACTTGCTACCGTGGGGAGGATTATGGTGTGAAATATGCAAGAAATCGGGTCACGACCCTTACCACTGCACGATGATGCAAAAGTACCAGATAGTTCCAAATAATTCTTATTGCACCTTTTGTAAGTCAGTGGGCCATGACGAAAAAGATTGCAGAACTATGGAGCTGATGCGGGAAAGAACATCAGACACATACATGGCACAGGCCGAAATGATGACTGGGCAAGCTACGCCACAGTTCAATCAAGCCCCAGCTCCATACAACACTACGCAGCAACAATATAATATTGTGCAGCAACCATACAATAACGCACAGTCGTAGTACAACTTGGTGCAACCCTAGTATAATACCGCGTAGTATAATCAGGCACCATAGTACAATGCGTCAAGAGGGGATCGAGCAGGCTATCGAGGAGGAGGATGAGCTAGAGGAGGTTTCAGACATGGCAGAGGACTAGTCACATGTCACAACTGCCAGAAACCGGGACATTACGCACGGATATTCCCACTGTCGCCAGCGACTTGTATGTATTGTCACGCATCGGATCACGAGACAAAGGAATGTCCGACACTGTTAGTAAATATCGAGGAAAAGAGGAACCAAAACAATTAGAATGTTGAATGGATTTTAGTTGAAGCAAGGGAGGATGGACAAAACATCAATATAGTCACTCGTGGAGGAACAAAGACAGGAAATGGCACAGTCTAATAGGAACCCGCACATAACCAATGGGTAAATAAGAACACCAAACCAAGAAAGAAGTTCGACGCACCCAAAGAAAAGGAGACTTTTAAGGAAGCCAGACAAGAATTTCAGAAGGTGGACACAACATCGAATTCCACTGCGCAACCAGTCCATGAAGCCCCAGAATATGAAATGTCACTATCATTGGATCATTCCAACGGAATTCCACCCAAGGGACAAGTAAGTACTATCAAAGACTTTTTGCAATCATGCATAAAAATGTTAAGTGATCCTTCATCTATGAAAATATGGCAAAACATCCTATAAAAATGTAACAGTGAGACAGAACAAAATCTAGAAGCAAAAATTGTCAATCATCTACACACAAGAAGAAGAACAAGTAGGGAATTGATACTGAATGCTAACATTGGGGATTTTAATATGGGAGACATCATACTCGACCTAGGATCCGAAGTGAATGTGCTACCCAAGAAAACCTGGCAATGCATGAGAGAGCCAACATTGGGATACTCAAATGTCCAACTAAAACTAGCAAACCAACATAGGGTCCTATCAATAGGGAGACTGGAAGGAGTAATAGTATATCTTAATGGAGTGCGCACTAAAGTAGACTTTGAAGTCATCGAAATAGTAGATGACACAACACCATACCTGACACTACTTGGTCTGGATTAGGTGTTTGACAACCAGACCATAATCAACTTGAAGACAAGAAAATGACATTTGAATCTGGAGATTACAGGGTCATAGCACCACTAGACCCATCAGAAGGGGAGAGGTTCGTAGAACCCACTTTCCTGGACTTAGAGGACATCGGCCAGTTGTACAGAACAACTACGTGCGAGGAGGATTACGTAAACCCAACTACAGACAGGGTGCTTATTTGGCGTAGCATTACTTCATGCGCAACAGATTCAGACATCGGGCTGGAAAACTGACAACGGAGACTACAGGAAGTATCCATGAGAAGATGTGCAAGAATAGATTGCGTAGTACGATGGATAGGTATAGAAATCAAAGAACCACCCAGTTTCCATGCACTAAATGATTTGGAAGCATTCTTGACATAATATGAATATGAAGTATTAGAGAACCAGAGGCTACTGGTACTGGACTTAGCACTTAAGGCCACACCTGCAAGATGGTGGGGCGCACACAAGGAGACTATCACAAACTGGTACCAATGTAAGCGGTTACTGTGCATAAGGTTCGATGCAAAATAGAAAAACAACAAACAATGGAGATATGAAGGACTAGAGACACCAGCAAAACACTTGGAGGAGTGCAAAACGATGTGGAAAATGACACCACCAGAGGAATGGCCTCACCACTTCATTCACACATTAGAGGGCATACCGGCGAATTGGTATACAGATCAGGAACTACAACATGGACGACATTCCAACAGAACTTTACTATCACTTTATCATTCGAGCATGAGAACCCCAACATAGATGCAGCCCTGAGACGGAGCCGAGGAGTCATATTCATTGAAGAACCGGAAATAGAACTTACTACCAAAGAGCAGCAGCGAAATAAAAAGACAATCAAGGAGCTATTGTCATGTTACCATGTACAGGAGGAAGCACCAGACGAAGATGACCCGTACGACATTCAGATTGAAGAAGTAGAAGGCGAAAGAGATGTGAAGGGACCACCCATAGAATCTGAAGTTATTTTCACACCAATCAAGGTAAATAAAGTTAACATTGGAACAGTTGAACATCCCAAAATGGCCAGCATTGGAGACTATCGGGATGAGCCAACAGTAGGAAGTATCACAGAGTTGTTACGCGAGTATAGCGACTTGTTTCCTACAACATTTACAGAGATGAAGGGAATAGCAGGAGAACTGGGAGAGATGAAGATACCTCTCAGACCTGAAGCGAGATCGATTTACAGTGACCATATAGACTGAACCCCATATATAAACAGAAGGTTAAAGAGGATATCGATCGGATGCTCGAAGTCGGCATAATCAAACCAGTCGAGGAATCAGAATGGATAAGCCCGATGGTCATACAGGACAAGAAACAAGGAAGAGGGATCAGGATATGCGTTGACTTGAGGAAGTTGAATGATGCATGCCTACACGACCCATTCCCTACACCGTTCATGAATGAAGTGTTAGAGAATGTGGGGGGACATGAAGCTTACTCATTCACTGATGGATTCTCAGGCTACCATCAGATCAAGATAGCATAGGAGGACAGATACAAGACCACGTTTGCGACGGAATGGGGATCTTACCAATATACAGTCATGCCATTTGGACTGAAGAATGCACCAGCAATATTCTCCAGAGTGGTTATCGCAAAATTTAAGGAATTCATCCATCAGTTTCTCGAAGTATACCTGGATGAATGGACAGTCTATAGTCTATTGAAAAACCATGTGGAAGTTTTACGCTTGATGCTAGAACGATGCAGATAATGTCAGATATCACTAAACATAAATAAATGCATATTTGGGACACCGTTTGGGATACTATTGGGCGATATAGTATGCAAACAAGGGCTATTGGTCGATCCAGCAAAGATCGCAGTCATCATTAATTTACCAGCACCAAAAATAGTCTGTCAGCTACGAGCAACGTTAGGACACACATGATACTACAAGAAATTCATCAAAGGATATGCGCAGATCACAGCACCAATGGAAAAACTTATAAGAAAGGATACAAAGTACCAATGGAACAATGAGTGTCAACACGGTCTAGATACTCTGAAAGAAAATATGGTCACTGCATCGATATTAGTATTTCTAGACTGGGGAAAGATATTCCATGTACATGTAGATGCATCAACGAATAATGTTGATAAGGAACTATCTTGTTCATCAATTTCTTCACCATTCTCAGCATGTTGAGCTAAGTGAAGGGCTAAGTCACGTCCCTTGATAGTGGTAGAAGTCACGATATTCAAATCATGCTCCTAGATCTGGGCAAGCCAATGTGCAAGCTTCCCTGAAAGATAAGTCTGTGAGAGCAAAAACTTGACAGTAGGTAAAGGGAATTTTACCAACGTATGCTTACCTAGGATGAAGTGGCGAAACATTTCAACAAATTTAAAAAGAGCAAAAGCATGTTTGTCAATAAAAGAATATTTAAATTCATCATCAGACAAACTTTGACTCATGTAAGCCACTGGTTTTTCATTACCTTGGTCATCATTTTGCATGAGGATAACAGAAACTGATTCCTCAGTAGCATTAGTATATATCGTGAATTCCTTCTCAAAATCCGGTTTCGCCAAAACCGGTGCGGCACTGATTTCTTTCTTGATTCCTACAAAATCATTTTCAACAACATCTATCCAATAAAAAGAATGATCTTGCTTAAGAAAATTATGAATTGGTTTAAACATCATAGAAAAATCTGGAACAAACCTACGGACGAAGTCAAGAACCCCCATAAAATCTTGGACCTCCTTCTTGGAAGTGGGAGCAGGCATATTAAGGATAGCAGCAATTCTTTCAGGATCAATGCTTATTCCTGAATTGGAAACAATGTGTCTAAGGAGCTTGCCCTCGGTAATGCTGAAAATGGACTTAGAAGGATTTAGAGAGATGCCAAATTTCCTACATCGCATGAGAACTCTTTTCAGATGACAAAAATTATCTAATCGGGTTTTAGAGTAAACAGTTAAGTCGTCAAAGTAGATCTGAATGATCTTGCCGATCAAATCATCAAAAGCTATTTGCATGGCTCTTTGAAAGGAGGCACCTGCATTAGATAAGCCAAAATGCATTCATTCATAAGCAAAGGTACCCCAACGAGTAATAAAGGTGGTTTTATATTTATCTGCCCTTTTTACCTTGATTTGATTGTAACAGGAAAAATCGTCAAGTAAGGACATCATTTGTGACCCTGCAACTTGCTGCAAAATCATTTCCATGTTAGGTTGAGGAAAGTGATATTTTATACTAGCCTGATTTAATGCACGAAAATCGACTCATAATTGCTTCCAGTGTAGGGTTGATAGGTCTTTGTTTTTGCCTAACTGGTTTTATGCCTTCCTTGATGTGAATGGCATGTTGTATAATACCAGGATCAAAACCACGAAGATCCTCATAAGACCAAGCAAAAGCATCTTGAAATTCACCAAGTAGCTCTGCAAACTTCATTTTTTCTTCATCAGAACATTGGGCACCTATTTTAACATTCTTTGGAGATTCAGGTGTCCCAATGTTCAAGCAGATGGTTTCACCCACCTTCCTTTTCGACTCCTCTTCTTTTTGTTTCTCTTTATTGCCTACATCACTCGATGAAAATGAACTCTCTAGAGGATTCAATCCCTTAGGAATCTTGTTATCTTCTATGGATATAATTTCCTTAGGCTTATAAGTTTCATTTTGAATGAAAGAACAGATGCTCTCATCGTTAGGAAAGACCTGCCAAAATTCTACATTGTCAGGGATATGTGGACGATATAGAGATTCATTAGTACAATCAGGTTTGTGTGGCAGAAGTTGTCGATTAGGAGAAGCTGCAAAAACAACTAACCGATAAGACATTGAATTTAACTCCCTCTTAACATGAGTAATGTTGAAAGATAATAGGTTTGAGATAAGTGCCCAAATAGTTTGGGTGTATTGTTTCATCAACTTGTTGCTAGGATAGTATATCTTACGGACAAGGTTCACAACAAGCTCGGAATCTCGAAAAAGTCAAAGGTGACCACAACCAAGATTATAGGCATTTCCAATGCCTAATAATAAAGCTTTGAATTGAGTGACATTGTTTGTGCAAGCAAACTCTAACCTACAAGAAAGGTTATGGATTTTTCCGATAGGAGAAATCAAGATAATGTCAGCTCTGTTACCTTCACTAGAGCATGAACCATCAAAGTGCATGTGCCACATACCATCATCTAAATCAATTTGTTCCAAGGGAATTTTATCCTCCTCAGCAAAGATGGAATACACTCCTAGGTCCTCTTCGATATAGTTTACATTAGGTTGTGGGAAACTCTCTATGTAAGGTGAAATCTTTCCCTCTCTATGGACTATAATGTTCTTACCATTCCGAGGAATGGATAAATGTTTCTCGTCGAGTGAGACATATCCACCCGTCAAATCTTGTCAATCTCTTCCCAATATGATTGAGTAATTTCTTGTTGGCATATCAATTACCTGAATGCTAAGGGTTGTCCTTATTTTAGGGTGTGCGCACAAAACTAAAGTCACATATTTAATCTCTCCTATGATCGTTTGTTGTAGAATATTATAAGAGAGCATGCTCCTAGCGTTTTCATTTGTACAAGACAAGCCTAACTCTTCCATAATAATCTTCGACATCACACTTGGGCCCGAACCGCCATCAATGAGGCAACAATGGCCGATCTTATCCATAATCTTTACAAAAATATAAAAAGGGGGATTTTTTATACGGTATCTAAAGTTATGTACACCTACTTTATTTACAAATGAATCCTCTTCATTTACCTCTTCAGAGAGGTTGGCTACAATGGAATCTTATCCTTCCATGAATTGTTTCAGATGCCTCTGTTGTTCAAGGATGGAAACCATGTCCAGAAGGGTTTCATATGCTTTGATGTTGGCCAACTGATTCAAAATATTGTTCTTAGAAGAGGGGAAAGGGGAATTTATCCCTTGACTATCAAGAAACTTAGGAACCTGAACCGTAGCAGCTGGTGATGATGAGCTTGGGATAGAAGAATTGCGGGGAGGATCATATTTGCCTTTGGGAGCGTAGGATTTGTTCCTAGTATTGATGATCATGACATCTTCTGGCTCTGCAAAATCTAGGACAGCAATGGTAGTTTCTGTTCTTTTACCAAATATATTATCTATGGCGCTCTTCCTTACCTCACATGTGGTTTCCTCGTGGTGTTCCTCACAAAAGTTACACCAACTTTGAGGCATGATAGCTTTAGGCTGAAACTTATTTTTCATTGGACTTCTAAAGGCGGGTGCAAAAGAGGATGAATCTCCAAGGGTGAGAGGGGAGACAGTTCCCTTTCACTCATACACTATCATACGATTATTCATATCCTGCACTAGCTTTAAGAGGGCGAACATATATGTTTGTTTAACCGATGCTCCCTGAGGAAGACCTATCGTTTCAAGTTGTTCTTCATACTCTAAACAAGTATGCATAGAGGAACAGAGGTTGTCAATGGATTTTTCCTCAAGCCTATGACGATAGGGGGAAGGTAATGCATTGTAGTAATGCATGAAAGCGGCTTGGTTCTGAGGTCGAATGAGTTCAGGGATTTGATTGTATAACTTAGTGAAATGCAAGTTGAAGGACTTGATGGTCTCACCATCCTTATAGGCGATGTTATTGTACTCCCATAACTACTCAGCTGGGCTTTTAGATTGCCCATAGGTGGACTTGAACCAATAAACTAACTCCTCCCAAGTAGACAAAATCTTAGGAGGAAGGTCAAAGAAATTGGTCGCAACCTTTCCTTCCAAGGAATTGATGAATAAGCGTATGCAAGTATCGTTGTCATTGGCTCCTCTGTTGTGACAAGCATTAGAAAATGCCACTAGGTGTTCTTTTGTAGTGACAGTATTATTTCCTGAAACCCTAGGGAGATGCTCTTTGAATTTAGGAAGTGGACAAGTAGCAGGTGCTAGGTTAAGAGGAGAGGACACATGCCACATTGTGGTTTTGGCGTCTTCTTCGAACTGAAAAACCCCATACTTTGTAATGAATTTGGTGGTATTTGTGGTACATTGGACAGGGATATGGTGGCTATATAAGCTACCAATCATTGACGAAGTTGGAGACTGAGAGGAGGAATCACTTCTAGTATCAATGGAGCCACCACTAGATGCCATCTTGTGGATGATAGGTGAGGGAGAGAAAGACGAACTAGATGAATCAGACAAAGTTCTCCTTAGAGCACTTTGTTGGGTTGATAACACAACGTTCCTTCTTCCTATTTCAGAAATAGGATTAATTTTAGGTGATAAGCCTCTTCTTCTTCTAGAAACACGAGAGTCTAAGGACATGAAAGTAAGGCCAAAACTGAAGGAACAAGAAGGTTAATGTTGAATTCTACATTGTCTAAGTCTAAATTCCCAACATTCTTGGGCACTAATATCTCATTCAATTGCTTCCAATGAATTATTAAGCTCAACACGAGTATTGGCAGTGTCTAAAATGGTGTTGAACAAATTCAAAGCAATGTTGGTATGTGATCCGTAGGATCTTTTAATGACTATGGTTGAGTTTTAATTTTGCATGCGTTAATTAACCATTTGAGAAACTTGGTGAAAGAATGAGGAAAGAAGAGGAATTATGACAGTCATAAACACATGTGTAGATCTGAAATGAAATAATAGACAGCAAACCATAACATGCAGATTGATAACGGAGTTCGGCATAACTTTTCCTACGTCTCCGAGCCTTTGTCTCTATGGGGGAGGCTTCTTTATTTCTGTTCAAAAAATCAAAAGTACATCACTGTAGTGCCAATTGGCTACAAGATTGATCTGGTCATGTTCATCCAGATCTCTAGAACCCTGCAAAGAAAATGGCACGCAAAACGGACGTCCAAATCTCCCAAAAATGACCCGACAGCGTCTGCTCCTCAATATCTTCCCTGCATAAAAATGGCTTTGGCTTGGCTTCCCTTCAGCATAACTCTGCTTTTTTCTATCCTTGACTGTCCTCCATGGCCTTAAACATGCCTGGTTTATATAGATCTGGAGTTGGTTATTCATCTCCAACTTCCTCCCAAAATTTGGGCTCCAAAAATGCCCAATATCTCCCAAAAATGGAGAAAATCTATTAATTACAGGCTTAGAATCATTAAAAATCCCAAAACTTAATAGAAAACCCACTTTTTGGATAAATTTGGGCATTAGCCCCTTCATCCGGCGCGCACCCCCTCTAGCATGGTCATATGGACCATGTGGCCAAGCGCTAGCCCCTCGGGCTATGCGCTGGCCCCCTTTCCTCGCGCTCCAGCTCCTGGTTCTGTGGGCTAGCACATATCCACGGGCCAACAATGTAACCTCCCCGCGCTCTGTGTGGTAACAATCCGGGTCCCATGGAGTTAGGCTCGGAACCATGGGCTTAACCTTGGCACTGACCGTTAATCCTCCGCGCCCGTAGCCATATGGCGGTAATACAACCAAGGGCTGGGGCTAGGCCCCAGCCCTTCCAACCTCCGACCAAAACTCTATTCAAATTCAAATACAAATTTTGGCATATAGCTAATAAGTACTACCCATGGGCCAGGCGGTTACCCTGGTCCTGCCAGTTCATTGCCCAGAGGAAGGTCGGGGGTTTGACCCTGGTGAACCCACATATATTTTGTACAAAACCATCGACCAACCATAGGGTGCCATGTGGCAGCCCATGACTGAGCCACGTGGCACCTCAACAACCAACCACAAACTACCACACGTCAGTCGTTGAATGGTCCACGTGCCTGCCACCTGTCAACTGTCGTACTACCCTGTCAGCCTGCCACGTGTCTGCCACTGTACCTGTTGACGTCATCCCGTGCCATGTGTCACCCTTACAGTGGTGACACGTGTCACCTTAGATTGGTCCAGTTGTCTACCTGTACGCCATATCAGTTTTCCACGTGTCACCTCCTAGAGCTGCCACGTATCACCTCTCGGGGTTGCCACGTTAGTTGTATGGTCGTACAGCCTGTACAGTCATCATGCCACGTGGCACTGTACGGACTATACAGTCATCCCTTTTTTTTGCCTGTTTGCCTTTTCGGACAGAACGCGATATCTTACACCTACGGAGCCCGTTTGATGAAGTAAATATACCGCCAGAATCAGGAAGACGAGACGGACGCAATGGCGTTGGTTTCGTTTCATTCTGAGCACTTTCATTTTTGAGCATTTTTAAGCCCTATCAAGCTTCTGGATCCGATTCTGGATCACACCTCCCCACAAAAAGACCTTTTGGTCCCCAAAAGGTTACCGACCAGTCGACAAGCTTGGGATAGGCCACCCGTCTTGTCCTCTGTCTCTGAACTCTTTCCTGTGCACCTGTCTCATCAAGATCAACTATAACACAATCATGACAACTGACAGTATATTGTTAGCCATTTCAACCCTGTTACATCTTACTGAAGCCACTATCATCCATGTAGAAAACATTATTAATGATAGCATAAAAAAGACAACTGCAAATGAGCTGATATACTTGAGATATCTGCACGACGTGAGCTTATTTTGAAGCAACTTATGATTGATTTTCCATTCAACAATCATGTCTTGTTCTTGCTTAAGATCAATTACTTCATTTGAAACAATTATTGGTTTGTTGCTTGCTTGCACTGCCTTCTTT
>JZKD02S1871015.1:33520-45948 GCA_000966675.3 Picea glauca
GAGGTGTTGATGGAGGTGAAGGAGGAATCTGAGGATGGTCCTCTTCCTCTTCACTTTTTCCCTTTGAAGAATCACCCAAAACTGGTCACTTCCGTTCCAAGTAATCTTTGTACAAAACTTTCACCATCTCCGACATAGCAAGGAATGTTTTCCAGAATTTTTTCTCATCTTGAGAAATCCCTTCTTCCGATGCCATCTTCTCGCTATGAGAAGCTCTCTTTCTCAATCCAATTAATGGATTCTCTGCAACAAGCTCGCCTTCACCATGATGTATCTTTTCCCTGGTTAACATGCAAAACTCAAATCCAAACGTCAACTAGCTCTGATACCACTTGATCCGTAGGATCTTTTAATGACTATGGTTGAGTTTTAATTTTGCATGCGTTAATTAACCATTTGAGAAACTTAGTGAAAGAATGAGGAAAGAAGAGGAATTATGACAGCCATATACACATGTGCAGATCTGAAATGAAATAATAGACAACAAACCATAACACACATATTGATAACGGAGTTCGGCACAACTTTCCCTACGTCTCCGGGTCTTTGTCTCTGTGGGGGAGGCTTCTTTATTTCTGTTAAAAAAATCAAAATTACATCACTGCAGTGCCAATTGGCTACAAGACTGATCTGGTCATGTTCATGCAGATCTCTAGAACCCTGCAAAGAAAACGGCATGCAAAACGGACGTCCGAAACTCCCAGAAATGACCCGACAGCGTCTGCTCCTCAATATCTTCCCTGCATAAAAATGGCTTTGGCTTGGCTTCCCTTCAGTATAACTCTACTTTTTTCTGTCCTTGACTGTCCTCCATGGCCTCAAACAAGCCTGGTTTATATAGATCTGAAATTGGTTATTCATCTCCAACTTCCTCCCAAAATTTGGGCTCCAAAAATGGAGAAAATCTATTAATTACAGGCTTAGAATCATTAAAAATCCCAAAACTTAATAGAAAACCCACTTTTTGGCTAAATCCGGGCATTATCCCCCTTCATCCGGCGTATGCCCCCTCTGGCATGGTCATATGGACCATGTGGCCAAGCGCTAGCCCCTCAGGCTATGCGTTGGCCCCCTTTCCTCGCGCTCCAGCTCATGGTTCTGTGGGCTAGCACATATCCACGGGCCAACGATGTAACCTCCCTGCGCTCTGTGTGGTAACGGTTCGGGTCCCATGGAATTAGGCCCAGAACCATGGGCTTAACCTTGGCGTTGACCGTTAATCCTCCGTGCCCGTAGCCATATGGCGGTAATACAACCAAGGGTTGGGGCTAGGCCCCAGCCCTTCCAACCTCCGACCAAAACTCTATTCAAATTCAAATACAAATTTTGGCATATAGCTAATAAGTACTACCCATGGGCCGGGCGATTAGCTCGGTTCTGCCAGTCTATTGCATGGAGGAAGGTTGGGGGTTCAACCCCGGTGAACCCACATATATTTTGTACAAAACCATCAACCAACCACAGGGTGCCACGTGGCAGCCCATGACTGGGCCACGTGGCACCTCAACAACCAACCACAAACTGCCACGCGTCAGTCGCTGAATGGTCCACGTGCCTGCCACTTGTCAACAGTCATACTTCCCTGTCATCCTGTCACGTTTCTGCCACTGTACCTGCTGACGTCATCTCGTGCCACGTGTCACCCTTACAGTGGTGACACATGTCACCTCTGGATTGGTCCAGCTGTCTGCCCTTACGCCATATCAGTTTTCCACATGTCACCTCCTGGAGCTGCCACGTGTTGCCTCCCGGGTTTGCCACGTCATTTGTACGATCGTACGGCCTGTACAGTCATCATGCCACGTGGCACTGTACGGACTGTACAGTCATCCCCTTTTTTTGCCCGTTTGCCTTTTCGGACAGAACGCGATATCTTGCACATACGGAGCCCGTTTGACGAAGTAAATATACCACCGGAATCAGGAAGACGAGACGGACGTAATGGCACTAGTTTCGTCGCATTTCGAGCACTTTCATTTTTAAGCATTTTTAAGCCCTGTCAAGCTTCTGGATCCGATTCCGGATCAGTATGATCTTGAATACCGGGCTCAATATTGGGTTTCCTTGCAACATGCATAGTCATTAAGAAATAAAACAGTCAAAGAATCAATATCAAAAAAAATAAACGTATTCGATGCTAGTCAAGCATAAAAATTAACCAGAGAGATATTGAAGATCTCCCCAGTATGGTCGCCAAATAAATGTTGAGGAAAATGTATGAAATGATCTTACTCAAGAATTTTCAGATCTTACTTGTCTAAAGCAAGATGGACGGGAATATCACCCTATGTTTATAGCCATTAAAAATGTTATCCTGATTCACAAGTATTGTTTACAAGTGCTTAGGCTGGATTTTTATAAATAAAAGCTTGCTAAAAAACTCATTATTTATGTGTTTTTCTGAACATAACAGATGCTGAAATAAATATAGAGACATAAGTAAAGACACCAGGCCAATAATCAAAACAAATGAGACATAAAGCAATCATTTATTTCATTCCAATTCATCAAAGAGTCATTCTCTTTACAAAATTTCCTGAGAAAGTTTTGTGCCAAATTCAAACTTAGACGTCCCCGATGAAACATACAAAAGGACTTCTGACAGAAAGTAAAAAATTGAACTCTAAAAGTTGTACCATCTTGCCATAGATTTTTGCCCACTCAACTCTGCACAATAGCCTTTGTCAGTCATGAAATCTATTTCACAAAAAGACGAGTCTACACAGACTATCAAAGATAGATCAACACCTCTGATAAACAAGTGTGTGAATGATGTAATTCGGCCATGAATCTTGTTGTCTACAATAAGACCTTGCTATCATAAAAAAGAATTAGGCTTCTAATGAAAGAAGGAATGAATGAAAAATGAATTATCTGAACAAAACTCAAAGAGCAAACCTTAGTATGCTTCTCCTTCTATTCCCCCCTTGTTCCTCCCTTTCCTTTTGCCTTTAAGCAAATTAGAATTGGTTGAAGTAGTTTAACTACTTCCTTAATTAAGTTAACTAAAACTCAACCAACTTTTTAGCTAAGGGGGAAAAGTAATAAATCATAATAAGGGTTTTTAAATAAATAATAACTAGTAGGTGGGACCCCTTGTGACTCCCTTTAGCTTTTAACAATCATAACACAACTAGTTAATTAACAAAACATCCCTCCTTGTGACTCCCATCATTGCATTCATATTTGGCAATTTATCTCAATGATAATTGAAATAGTTTCAAAATATTTTACTCATATATCCAAAAATAGTGTGTTGTCCAAAATTTCATAAGTCAACTATTCTCAACAATTAATAAATAAAAAAAACTTAAAATCCATATTTTCCACTCTAGGAGGAAATCCTTCCCTTGTTGTTGTTGTCACCTTTTGATCTCTTTGAATTTTCCTTAGGTTGTGTGGAGCCTTTAGGCCTAATCTCATTGATCACATGAGAGAAATCATCTCTCAAATGCATGTGGGAGGACACGGATTTATCAGTCATTTGAGGGTGAGGAAGGGGCAGTAGTGGCTTTTCCTTTTTCAGGGGCATGGTGGGCCTTTGTTTTAAACCTTTTTCTTGCATGGTAAGACTAAATTGGTGAGTGGACATGGGAAGCTTGGACAATTTGATTGATAGGCGGGGGAGCAGGTAAAGACAAGTTAGGTTAGCCATGATGTTGGGAGACTGTCGGGTCAACAATCTCTTGCCATCCATCGTTCTCTGGAACTTCAGGCTGTAGTGAGACATGAGGAGGCACGGGGATACCAAGGACCTGTGGGGCTTGGAAGGGAGGACTTTCGGGCCTAGGTTGGACCACTCCTTGCCCAATCCAGTTAAAAAACCCAGCTTGAAATAGTTGGCCTAACTCTTGCAAGTCTGCATCAAAGTGTATAGAGAATCTTGGCCATCTAGGGCCCCTATTCCAATTACCTCTCCCTTGGTTACCCCTTCCATGGCTACCTCTACTGAAAAAGCTCATTCTTGTATGCATAATTGATTAGCAAATAGTTTCTTTAACAACCATACATGACAACTCTTTTAAAATATGAAATAAAATTTGGCTTGCCAATATATCAGACTCATGTAATCCAATCCATACAAATTGTTTAATAGTTGGCAATGAGCAGGGGGTGAACAAAGGTTTTGGGATATGCGAGGGGTTGTATTGAGCAAAAACTGTTAAAATGAGGGGGGAAAAGATCATGATTACTGCTCACAGACAACAAACAATCAATTGTAATGGAAACCAAAGAATATGTCACTGTAATCCATCCCTACGATCTTAATCTGTCATAATACAAAGTTTCTTTTAATTGTAATTAAATTTTAGGAACATGGAGTGGATAATGAATATGGGAAGGAAAGGGGATTGTAAGGTGAGAAAAATGAAATAATGGTAGGGAAAAGAGTGGATATTGTTCGTAAAATCAATTAAGCAATCCATAAAACAATTTTGTATTCAATACAACTATTCCAGCATTAGTTAAACAATTATGGTGGTCAATTTAACCATTATTGTTTGTTAAAACTTGTTCACTATCCACATTTAGATCTTAAACACTTTTAATTAACACATTGTCATCATACTCAAAATTGGTATGCCTTCCAAACATCCTGTATAAGAATTATGTTTCCTCTCATTTCTTCCCTTTTATATTTAAAACAAAATTCCAATGAACACACAGTCATTCGTTTCAACTTTGTTCAGCATAAAAATATCACCATTGTCCATAATTTAATTCCTCAATTCAAAAATAGATACAATCTCTTTAAAAACGTGCCTGATTCCATTCCTTTAACCAATTTAACAACTAAATTGCAATGAAACCATACTACTAAAAAACCCGTGCCCATCTCTGATGGTGCAATAAAACGATACGATGCACGATATCCATAAATCATACACAGTGGATAGCCAAGCCACAATCATCAATACTTTAAATTGCAATAATCTTGATCGGGCAATTTAAACACACAGTAACAACAACCATCACTTCAACTTATACCATGTTGTAGGAAACACACAGACCAACGCATAACGCAAAGAAGCATTTATGTGACTGCACATATCCAATTACTCTCAATCAAAACATAAAACAATGATGAGTTATCAATCCAACTGTTATAACAAAAGGAGGCAACGACTGTATGCCCATTTACCACTTCTCAAATCAACCAATTAAACCATGCTAAGCTATCGATTCAACTGTCATAATAAATAATGCAGCGACTAGATACCAATAATCAAAACCATTGTCAACGCTATTCCATCAACTCATGACAGTCACAAAATACCCGACGGGGTGTAACTGGTTCAGTTGATCAAAATTGGGCTCTGAACAATCAAGGGTTCGCTCAATGGAACCAACACAGTGAGACTGGAGGTCGACCTTGTCGACAGTTGGTGAGAAACCCTTTATACAAGCAAGGTGGAACTATACGCATTATAACCCTTAACTCGTATGATAGGGTGACAGTTTGACCTCATGTATGAGAGACTATGAACAAAGGAGTAGAGGTTCCTTACTGGCCAGTAAACAACACCGAGAACACGCAGGGCATAACCCTCGTGGTTTTCCCCAAAAGCCGAACAATGTTGATATAAATGCAGAGATCAAGTAATAGCAATAAACCCTAAATCAAGCCTCTTGGCATAGTAACCACCATAACCAATTGTGCAGACAACAATAACATAAAATGAACCCATGACCAGGTGGAGAACGATATTCAGTAACCCAAAGGTGGTTCAAAAATTACAGAACAACCCCATAACAACAAATAAGACCGTGTGTGGTTACAAAGACTGTGAGGGGACAGCCAGCAAGTCCAGACGAAATGAAACCCTTCAACAAAAACCCATAGAGACAACAGAGAGCCTTCACGGCTTCCACCACACAGAACAGTTAATGAAATCTGGACTTCAACCATCAAATTTTCCATTTGCAATGAATAACACACAAACAACCATTCGAGAGAAACACCACAAGTTTACATAGTTTCCATCCTCAAGAAAAACACAGACCAATACTTCGTCGAGCCAATATTTATTTCATAAATAGAGTGAGTTCATGGATGGGCGAAAAAAACATACCTGTAACCAAATGGCCTTAAAAATGCAAGTTTGGTCGAGCAGTTTCTTCCTCGCCTGAATATCGGATCTTAACCATAGCAAAAATCAAATGAACAATAACCAAGCTAGGGTGACGGCCAGTGGGAGAGGTATGGAGTGACGTGCATTTACTACATGTTGCTTCCATCCTCCCTTCATTCAATTACGTAGTACATGATAACAGCCAACCATTAATCCATGCATCGAAACTAACATACATTGCTTGCCAAATGTGCCACCCGATATCATATTAACCATTGCCAAAACATACCATAACGTATATCAAGTGCGCCAAGGATAACTCAATAATAACTGTATAACCACTAACATTGCTAGTTAGGACTAACAATAATCCTTTTAATTTCATTTGCACATAGTATAGCATAGCATAGCATAGCATAGTTTCATTCCTTAGATTTATTCCATATTGCTTTTATCTCTTGTTATGACTAACATGTGTCTTGTGCAGGTGTAACATGTAATAAATTGTGGCGCCAATAGCATTGTAATAATAGTGAATACAAGCCATTCATAATGGAATCCTATAGCTTAGAGTAACAAAACCCACACATAGCATGCATTATCCATCTGCCATTATGTCACAAATAAAACCAATATTTAACCATCAATCATGTAGAACCCTGTAAGCATCATCAAACAACAGCATAAAATGTGTAACAATACTATCGCTAATCCTCCAATCTACAAGGGGGTCCCACCTACTAGTATTATATATATCATTAGCTTATAAATAACAGGCTTTTAGCAATACTTTGCAGGAGAAATCCTCGTTGCGATTTTTATCGTCAACAAACTGGAGACTCCATAAGGAAAGTTGTTTCCAACAGATTCAGAACTCAGAACACATGGTTTTATAGACCAAGAACAAGATATCATAAGATATAACCAGAATGATTATGCAACAGGGGGAAGTGAGCGGATTTAATGGAAAAATGACTGGGAATTTGGGAATAACTCATGAAAAATGTTAAGTATGAGGTGGTTTATCCCTGTATGCATAATCATTCAATCATAATTTTCTCTTACTTCAAGGAGAAAAATTTATGGACTTGCTCTTTTAACTCTCAAATGGATGAAGAAATGGAAATCAGAAGCGGGAGATAACCAATTTCTTTAAAAGACAGCAGTGAATGCAGATAACAAATTCAAGTGTGCTTTCAGGGGGAACATAGTAACAGTTGTGTAAGCTTGATTGTTATTGACTAACAATACCATGCAGGAGTGTCACTATGGCAGAAATGATCCAACATCTTATTCTTGACCAAAAATCAACTAAAAGATGAAAAAGCAATAAAAATCATGACATAATTAAGATCACAAAATTTAAAACAACTGAAATAAAATGACAGAAATGTAAAAGCAGCAGGAAACTTATCAAGAAGGAAGCAGAACTCAAACTACTGTAAAAGCAGAAATGAAAAACAGTGGAAAAATGAAAGCAGAGCTAGACCTACTAATATACAGAAAATCCAAACAGTGTTGAAACTTTTCAAGTTGATTCCACATAAAGTTTCAAGTGAGAATTGTTAGTGTTGTAGGAGAACAATCACTCTTGTAAATATTTTAGAATGTAAGAGTTAGTACCTAGGACAAAAGCGATTTTGAAAGGACCCAACCATAATTTCTGAAATTTTGAATGTCTTTCCTTATCAACGTGTCCTGAATCCCACAGTAGTACCTTCTCATTGACTTTAAATTTGACATTTTTGACACTCTTGTTGAAATACTTCTTAACAGTTTGTTGTCTCTTTTTTATATTCTCCAAGGCAAACATTCTTTGTTCCTCTAAAGCTAGCAGTGCATTTATCCTTTGTGAAACATTAGAAGAATTTAATTCTTCGATCTGTAGAATCAGCCTTAAGGAAGAGAGTTACAACTCAGTAGGCAGGATGGCTTCTTGACCATACACAAGCTAGAAAGGAGTGCAACCAGTGCTTACCTTGGCGGTAGTTCGATCTGCCCAAAGGGTGTAAGTGAGGAGAGTGTACCATTGACGAGGCTTATCTTCGATGATCCTTTTGATGATTCTCACCAGATTTTTGTTGGTAGACTCAGCCTTCCCAATTCCTTGGGGATAATAAGTTGATGAGGTGAAATGTTTAACCCCCAATTTAGCTAAAAATTGGGTCAACTTAGCAGAAATGAAAGCAGGGCCATTATCTATAATAATTTCCAATGGAAGACCAAATCTGGAAAAGATGTTATTTTCAAGGAAAGAAATTACCTGATCATCTATTGAATGCTTAAGTGGGACAACTTTAGCCCATTTTGTAAAATAGTATGTGGTTGTCAAAATAAAAACTTGTCCTGCTGAAGATGGAGGATTAATAGAACCAATAAAATCCAATCCCCACTTTGAAAAGGGAAAGTCTGGGAGGATAGGTTATAATGGCATGGATGAAAGGCATTCTTTCCCAGCAAATTTTTGACACTTGTCACAAGATCTCAAAAAAGCATAAGAGTCACAAAATATTGAAGGCCAATAGTATCATTTTCTAATAATCTTGAAGGAAGTGGTTTCAGCAGAAAAATGACCTCCTACATGAATGACAGAATTTGAAGAACCATGAGTTTCTTGCAACAATTTATGTGTGTCTTCATCGTTTACACGGCGAAGCAACACACCATCAACATATATTTGAAACAAGAAGTCTCCTATAATGACATATCTTGTGGATTCAAGACAGAGTCTTCTTCTTTGATGAGTGTCTAAGTTGTCCGAACATCTTTGGTTTTGTAAGTAGTAAACTAACCACTTATACCAAGGATGTTTAGACACATGAAGAATATGATTATCAATGTAGAATAGTGTTGATAAGGAACTATCTTGTTCATCAAATTCTTCACCATTCTCATCATGTTGAGCTAAGTGAAGGGCTAAGTCATGTTCCTTGATAGTGGTAGAAGTCACGATATTCAAATCATGCTCCTAGATCTTGGCAAGCCAATGTGCAAGCTTCCCTGAAAGATAAGTCTGTGAGAGAAAAAACTTGACAATAGGTAAAGGGACTTTTACCAACGTATGCTTACCTAGGATGAAGTGGTGAAAATTTTCAACAACTTTAACAAGAGCGAAAGCATGTTTCTCAATAAAAGAATATTTAAATTCATCATCAGACAAACTTTGACTCATGTAAGTCACTGGTTTTTCATTACCTTGGTCATCGTTTTGCGTGAGGATAGCAGAAACTTCTTCCTCGGTAGCATTAGTATATATCGTGAATTCCTTCTCAAGATCCAGTTTCGCCAAAACTGGTGCGGAACTGATTTCTTTCTTGATTCCTAGAAAATCATTTTCGACATCGTCTGTCCAAGAAAAAGAATGATCTTTCTTAAGAAAATTATGAATTGGTTTGACCATCACAACAAAATCTGGAACAAACCTATAGACAAAGTTAATAACCCCCATAAAATCTTGGACCTCCTTCTTGGAAGGGGGAGCACGCAGATTAAGGATAGTAGCAATCCTTTCAGGATCAATGCTTATTCCTTAATCAGAAACAATGTATCTA
The DNA here is from genome assembly GCA_000966675.3 of Picea glauca. NCBI lineage: Eukaryota > Viridiplantae > Streptophyta > Pinopsida > Pinales > Pinaceae > Picea > Picea glauca. The sequence goes on from JZKD02S1871015.1 coordinate 43,146, forward strand.
AGGAGCTTGCCCTCAGTAACGCTGAAAATGGACTTAGAAGGATTTAGAGAGATGCTAAATTTCCTACATCGCATGAGAACTCTTTTCATAAGACCAAAATTGTCTAATCAGGTTTTAGAGTAAACAATTAAGTCGTCAAGGTAGATCTGAATGATCTTTCCAATCAAATCATTGAAAGCTATTTGCATAGCTCTTTGAAAGGTGGAACCTACATTAGATAATCCAAAAGGCATACGTTCATAATCAAAGGTACCCCAATGAGTAATAAAGGTGGTTTTATATTTATCTGCCCTTTTTACCTTGATTTGATTGTAACCGTAAAAACCATCAAGTAAGGACATCATTTGTGACCCCGCAACTTGCTGCAAAATCATTTCCTTGTCAGGGAGAGGAAAGTGATATTTTATACTAGCCCGATTTAATGCACGAAAATCGACGCATAATCTTTTCTGACTAGTCGATTTCCAAACAGGAACCAAATTGGAAACCCATTTAGAATATTTGGCTGGAAAGCTAATACCAACCTTTAAGAGTTTTTCCAACTCCTTTTGAATAATTGCTTCTAGTGCAGGGTTGATAGGTCTTTGTTTTTGCCTAGCTAGTTTTATGCCTTCCTTGGTGGGAATGGCATGATGTATAAGACCAGGATCAAAACCATGAAGATCCTCATAAGATCAATCAAAAACATCTTGAAATTCACCAACTAGCTTGGCAAACATCATTTTTTCTTCATCAGAACATTGGGCACCTATTTTAACATTCTTTGGAGATTCGGGTGTCCCAATGTTCAAGGAGATGGTTTCACCCACCTTCCTTTTCGACTCCTCTTCTTTATGTTTATCTTTATTGCCTACATCACTCGATGAAAACGAACTCTCTAGAGGAGTCAAGCCCTTAGGAATCTTGTTATCTTCTATGGATATAATTTCCTTGGGATTATAAGGTTCATTTTGAATGAAAGTACAGATGCTCTCATCGTTACGGAAGACCTGCCAAGATTCTATATTGTCAGGGATATGTGGACGATATAGATATTGAAAAGGACAATCAGGTCTATGTTGCAGAAGTTGTCGATTAGGAGAAGCTGCAAAAACAACTAACCGATCAGCCATTGAATTTAACTCCCTCTTAACATGAGTAATGTTGAAAGATAATAGGTTCGAGATAAGTGCCCAAACAGTTTGTGTGTATCGTTTTATCAACTTGTTGCTAGGAGAGTATATCTTACGAACAAGGTTCACAACAAGCTCGAAATCTCGAAAAACTGAAAGGTGACCACAACCAAGATTATAGGCATTTTCAATGCCTAATAATAAATCTTTGAATTCAATGACATTTTTTGTGAAAGCAAACTCTAACCTATAAGAAAGGTTGGCCAACTGATTCAGAATATTGTACTTGGAAGAAGGGAGAGGGAAATTTGTCCCTTGAATGTCAGGAACCTTAGGAACCTGAACCGTAGCAGTTGGTGATGATGATCTTGGGCTAGAAGAATTGTTGGGAGGATCATATTTTCCTTTGGGAGCGTAGTGTTGGGTATGTGTTATATTCTTTGCATGTGTGTGTGTGGGCACGTCAGATACGACAACTGTGTCTGATGGATTTGTAAATTAATCCCAGATTAAGGGATTAGGGTTTTGGTATCTACGGAATAGCTAAAAACATTGTATATATTGTATGGTGAATGGTGAAATTCGATATAATGAATATAAGAAAGGTTTTCCCGGTTGAGGGTTTCCGGTATAAAATCTTTGTATACTCTGTGTATGATCCATTGATTAATTTATGTCTTGCTTAAGAATCTATATGCATTTCTTTACTTCACAGGTTTAAAACTTACATGTGGTATCAGAGCTCGTTTTTGGCTTCAGAGGGACGCCTTTGTTGTTGAGGGTTTGTCTCGGTCTTGATAAATCAAGTTTATCTTGGGTCTGTGATAAACCTGGGTTTAGTGGGAGCTTTTGCAATGGATATTTGAGTAAAGAAAGAGGAATGGCGAGCTCATCTAGAATCAAGATAGAGAAGTTCAACGATAAAAACTTTGAGCTATGGAAGCTCAATATGGAGGACCTTCTTGTAGACAAAGAACAATGGATCGTTGTGGATCCTAGTACACAGCCTACTGGTACACCGTCTACTAGCACACAGGATACTGGTACACAACCTACTAGTACACAAACTACTAGTACAGCAACTACTGGTATGTCGAAGGAAGATTGGGACAAGTTGGACAGAAGAGCAAGGAGTATTATTCGACTCTGCCTGGAAGATTCGGTGTTGTTGAATGTCTCAGGAGAATATGAAACCAAGGAACTATGGGATAGGTTAGGGAATTTGTATCAATCAAAGTCCCTGGTAAACAAGTTGTTTCTTCGAAAGAAGCTGTATCATCTTAGGATGGAAGATGGAGACTCTGTGACAGAACATCTAAATGCCTTTAATACTCTGGTAAGTCAACTTGGATCTGTTAATATTATGATTGCGGAAGAGGATAAGTGTATTACTTTGTTATGTTCTTTGCCAGACTCTTGAGATAATCTGGTTGTAGCAATAGGTAGTACCACTCAATCTACATTGTAGTATGAGGATGTAGTTGCATCCTTGTTATCTGAAGAGATGAGGCGAAAAAGCATGGATGGTCACAGCACAGATGCTTTATTTGTAAGAGGGCATACCCAAGACAGGAAGCCTGGTAAGCCTTCGGGATGGAGATCTAAATCTACAGGTAGATCTAAGTCTCCAGGAAAATCTTTGAGGAAATGTTGGAAGTGTGGTAAAACAGGGCATTATAAGAAAGATTGCA
>JZKD02S1871015.1:51951-77253 GCA_000966675.3 Picea glauca
AGGCGAGGAGGATTCTGTTGGAGGGAGTACGAGACCACATTGTCTCAAGTCTCCATGGGAAAACCACACCACATGCAATGTGGAAGGTTTTGACGGATCTGTTCCAAAACAACAGTGACCATTGGAAATTGGTGCTCAAAGATAAACTCAGGAAGATCAATATGGAGAAGGGCGACACCATTCCAAAATACCTCACAAAGTTTGTCCAATGTCAGGATGAGCTTGGAATTGTGGGAATAACAGTCGTTGTTGATGATTTGGTGAGCTTGGCGCTCCTAGGACTTCCCAAGAGTTGGCACAGTTATCAAGACTCTGTCAATGGAAGGGAAAAATTGTCAGATTGGGAACGACTATGGTTGAATCTAGTGCAAGAGGAGTTCAGGCGGAACACCAGAGATGGATCTTCATCAAAGCATGATGATGAAGAGGATTTTGCTTTGACTACTAAGGCAAGGAAAGGGAAAGGGAATAAATTCCATTCAAAATCCGAGTCTAAAGTCAAGAAGCTGGATTTGTCCAAAGAGAAGTGTTTTCACTGTCACGAACATGGGCATATCGCTACTAACTGTCCGCAGAAGAGGAAGAACAAGACGGTTGGTGGAGCTACAACTGGTGAGGCTCTTGTCTCACAATTTGAACTTGACTTCACTTTGATCGCATGCATGGCATCAAGTGCATTGAGATCGGTGTGGTATTTGGATAGTGGCGCTTCCTTCCACATGATGGGAGATAAAGAGTCTTTCAGTGACTTGGAGGAGAAAGATCTCATAATTCATATAGAGATGGGCAACGATGGACGATACAGTGCAACTAGTATTGGTACCATTACCTTTCGGAGGGAGTCAGGTAATCCATTTCAATTGAAAAATGTTATGCATGTTCCAGGTTTGAAGAAAAACCTGGTCTCAGTCGCAATGTTGGAGGACAGAGGCTATAACGTTGTTTTTAGCAGTGGAAAAGCTTACCTGCGACATAAAGCAATGGGTCAAGTCAAGAAGATAGGGATTCGAGTTAAGAATCTCTACATGTTGGAGGTAGATGGTTGTGGTGCCATGATGGGCAAGGCAGAAAAAGTGGTGAGTCGGGATGAGGGCGAATTATGGCATAGGCGATTGGGCCATCTTCATCATGGAGCCTTGAAGATCATGCAACAAATATCTATTGGACTTCCAATGGTAACACTTGCTCAGTTAAATTAGCGCAAGGGGTGCACCCTGGGGAAGTATGTAAATTCCACTTTTCACGAAAAGGAGAACCGTGCTTCGATGATCCTGGAGAGAATTCACACAGACATGTGTGGACCATTCTCAGTTGCTTCAACAACAAAACATAGGTATTATGTTATTTTTGTTGATGACTTTTCTCATAAATGTTGGATATTCTTCATGCAGAAGAAGGATCAAACATTCTCAAAGTTATGTGAGTTTAAATCATTGGTGGAGAAAGAGTCGGGGAAGCAAGTGAAGGTTCTAAGGAGGGATAATGGTGGAGAATACATCTCTAACAAATTCAAAGACTTCTGCAGCAGAGAAGGAATTCGAAGAGAACTCATAGCGCCTCATAACCCACAACAAAATGGGGTCATGGAGAGAAAGAACAGAACGATCGTGGGTGTAGCATGAGCGATATTGCATGATCAGGGCCTACCAATGCATTTGTGGGCATAAGCATGAAATACTGTGGTTTATGTGCAAAACCGTTGTCCTCTTAGAGTACTTGGCATGAGTACACCTGAAGAAGATTTCACTGGTAAGAAACTTGATGTTTCTCATTTTAAAAAAATTGGCTCATCTGTTTTTGTGCATGTGAACAAGGATGCCAGGAAGAAGTTGGAACCAACTGCTGAACTTGGGATATTTGTGGGGTACATAGAAACACCCCATAATTATCGTGTGTATTTTTTGAACAGTAAGATGACTGTTATGCGATGGGATATAAAATTCGATGAGGGGAAATCCATGCAGTTGTCGCTTGAGAGGGAGCTAGACTTGCATGCAGAAGAGTAACTGTTGGTTCCCAAAGATGAGTCTCAAGATGTGGATCAACCACATGAGGAGATTCATGGAGTGGAGGAAACCACTCAAGCAGATCCATCCATCAAAAATGGCAGAAAGCGCACCACGGAAGCTGACAGATTGAGACTAGATGATGCACAGAATGTAGGATCCCCTACTTCACAGTGCAGACAGAGACAGTCTCCTGATCGATTTGCTGGATACATGGCTCTCATGAGAAAATGTATTGTGACTGAACCATCTTCCTTTCAGGAAGTAGTGTAGGGCCCCACTTGGGTTGATGCTATGGTAGAGGAGTATGACTCCATTGTCAAAAATAGTGCATGGGAAATTGTCCCAATACCGGTCGACAAATCAGTGGTAGGTTTGAGATGGATCTACAAGGTAAAGCAAGTTGGTGATGGGAGTGTGGAGAAATACAAGGCTAGGTTTGTGGCCTGAGGCTTCTCACAGATTGAGGGGATAGACTATGATGAGACCTTTGCACCTATCGCAAGGTACTCTTCCATAAGATCCATCCTTGCACTCTCACCGCGGATGGGTTGGCACATTCATCAGATGGATGTAAGAACTTGTTCCTCAATGAGATCATTGAGGAAGAAGTGTACATTGAACAGCCAAAAGGTTTTGAGACCTTGGACAGGGAGTCGCATGTGTGCAGACTCGAGAGAGCATTGTATGGGCTGAAGCAAGCACCCCGTGCTTGGTACACTCGAATAAACAACAATTTCACCGGATTGGGCTTCACCAAAAGTGAAGCGGATGCAAACCTATACCAAATTGTGGTGGAGGGTAAGCTTTTAATCATTGTTCTTTATGTTGATGATTTAATACTGACTGGTGATGAGCAACTGATACACTCATGCAAGGATGACCTTGCAAAGGAGTTCGAGATGAAGGATTTGGGCCTTCTTCATTATTTCCTTGGATTGGAAATATGGCAGCGAGATGGTGAACTTTTTGTGTCTCAAGGCAAGTATGCAAGGGAGATGTTGGGTAAGTTTCACATGGAGGGCTGCAAACCCATGGATACTCCTCTTCCAGGAAGCTAGGGGAAAGAGGATGCTACTTCTGGAGAGGTAGTGAATGTTATTGTCTATCGACAGTTAGTGGGTTCGCTAATGTGTTTAGTGAACACGAGACCAGACATTTTCTATGCGGTTAACCAGCTAAGTCAAGCGATGGTTAAGCCTACCAAACTCTTTTGGAAGGTAAGTAAGCATGTCCTGAGATATCTGAAGGGCACATCTGAGTATGGATTATGGTATAGACAGACGAATGAGGTGAAGTTGCATGGCTTCACGGATGCAGATTAGGCGGGCAGCCCAACGGACAGAAAGAGCACATCAGGAGGGATCTTTAGTATTGGATCGACAGTTGTTTCTTGGTACAACAAGAAACAAAGATCCGTGACACTTAGTTAAGTGGAAGCAGAATACATGGCAGCGAGTCAAGTTGCATGTGAGGCTATCTGGATGAGAAAGATCTTGGTTGGTTTGTTTGGTTCTAATTTAGATATGACAGTGATTTATTGTGATAATTAGAGTTGCATTAAACTCTCGATTAATCCTGTGTTTCATGACAGATCTAAGCATACAGATATTTGGTATCATCATCTTTGATATTGTGTGCAGCGGAAGATCATGTTGCTTCAATACATTCCTACGGAAGATCAGGATGCAGACATTCTGACGAATGCACTCACCAGGAGCAAATTCGAATATCATAGAGACAGGATTGGGGTGAAGGATAATCCCTTTCTTGTTGAGAGGAAGTGTTGAAAAGTCAGCAAGAAACATGTGTCTAATTTACTTTTCCCTTAAATAAATTGGACAATAAATATTAATCTATTATCTCATAATTACTTGAATATAATTAACTGAAATGGCAAATCAGTTAACTATGGGAAATTCGAGTTCAAAGGTTGGTTGATAAGACATGGAGGTGACTTGAAGTTGTAACAGAGTTATAAGTGTAATTAAGTGAGTTAAGTTCAGTTGTACTAGTTGTAACTAAACTTGCACTAGTGAGATTTCAGTGAATTAATTATTAATTAATTCACAATCAGTGAACTCACATGCAACTAAAGATTCACCACGGTTAACTACATGCATGTCAGATCCATTGGAGACCCAGTTGAGATAACAGGTGAAAGGGACAGTTTGGCTATCAGTTGTGATTTGAGTGAAGTGCACTCATGCAATCACACATGCAGTGGATATGCTTATGAGCATGTGCAAACTAGGCAATTTGATTATCAATTGTGAGAATTCTAATTGCAGGGATTTTGCGCAGAGGAGGCAGGTTGTCTGGAGACAGAAATTGGTAGATGTATTTGTTGAGTTTTGTATGACAGTGTGAGACGATTTTATTGTACTGAGAGATCTTGGATTAGAGTTTTGTATGAGATTGTTTCATGATCCATGATATACGTAATATATGATAGTGGGGTTTTTAGCTTTACGCTTTCCCGGTAAAAACTTATGTGTTATGTGTTCTTAATATTTCACTTTGTGTTCGTGGTTTAATTTCCACAAGAATATTAGTAGAAGAAATTATGTATTTAACAGTGGCATATAATTGTTAGATCAGGAGAATTGCAGGAAATACTTAATTTGTATTGAAATTTCTACATATTTCATTCAAATTCATCAAAGAGTCATTCACTTTACAAAATTTTCTGAGAACTTTTTGGACCAAACTCAAACTTAGACATCCTCGATGAAACATACAAAAGGACTTCTGATAGAAAGTAAAAACCTAAACTCTAAAAGTTGGACCATCTTGCCACAGATTGTTGCGCACTCGACTCTGCACAATAGCCTTTTTCATTCACGAAATCTAATTCACAAACAGACAAGTCTACACAGACTATCAAAGATAGATCAACACCTCTGATAAACAAGAGTCTGAATGATGTAATCCATCCTTGAATCTCGTTGTCTACAATAAGACCTTGCTATCATAAAAAATAATTAGGCTTCTAATGAATTAAGGAATGAATGAAAACTTAATTATCTCAACAAAACTCAAAGAGCAAACCTTAGTATGCTTCTCCTTCTATTCTCCCCTTGTTCCTCCCTTTCCTTTTGCCTTTAAGCAAATTAGAATTGGTTGAAGTATTTGAACTACTTCCTTAGTTAAGTTAACTAAAACTCAACCAACTTTTTAGTTAAGGGGGAAAAGTAATAAATCATAATAAGGGTTTTTAAATAAAAAATAACTAGTAGGTGCGACCCCTTGTGACTCCCTTTAGCTTTTAACAATCATAACACAACTAGTTAATTAAAAAACATCCCTCCTTGTGACTCCCATCATCACATTCATATATGACAATTTATCTCAATCATAATTGAAATTATTTCCAAAATATTTTACTCATATATCCAAAAATAGTGTGTTGTCCAAAATTTCAGAAGTCAAATGTTCTCAACAATTAATAAATAAATAAAACTTAAAATCCATATTTTCCACTCTGGGAGGCAATCCTTCCCTTGTTGTTTATGGCACCTTTTGATCTCTCTGAATTTTCCTTAGGCTGTGTGGAGCCTTTAGGCCTAATCTCGTTGATCACATGAGAGCAATCATCTCTAAAATGCATGCGGGATGACACAGATTTATCAGAGTCATTTGAGGGTGAGAAAGGGGCAACAACGGTTTTTCCTTTGTCAGGGGCATGGTGGGCCTTCGTTTTCAACCTTTTGATTGCATGGGAAGACTGAACTGGTGAGTGGATAGGGGTAGCTTGGACAATCTAATTGATAGGTGGGGGAGCAGGTAAAGACAAATTAGGCCAGCCACGATGTTGGGAAACTGTCGACTGGACAATCTCTTGCCATCCGTCATTCTCAGAAACTTCAGGTTGTAGTGAGACATGAGGAGGCATGGGGATACCAGGGACTTGTGGGGCTTGGAAGGGAGGCCTTTCAGGCCTAGGTTGGACCACTCCTTGCCCAATCAAGTTAAAAAACCTAGCTTGAAATTGTTGGCCTAACTCTTGCGAATCTGCATCAAAGTGTATAGAGAATCTTGGCCTTCTAGGGCCCCTATTCCAATTACCTCTCCCTCAATTACCTCTGCCATGGCTACCTCTACTGAAAAATCTAATTCATGTATGCATAATTAATTAGAAAATAGGTTCTTTAACAACCATACATGAAAACTCTTTTAAAATATGAAATAGAATTTGGCTCAACAACATATTGGACTTATGTAATCCAATCCATACAAATTGTTTAATAGTTATCAATGAGCAGGGGGTGAACAAAGGTTATGAGATATGCTAGGGTTTGTATCGAGCAAAAAGTGTTAAAATGAAGGGGAAAAGATCATGATTATTGCTCACAAACAACAAACAATCGACTGTAATGTAAACCAAAAAATATGTCACTGTAATCCATCCCTGAGATCTTAAACTGTTATAATACAGAGTCTGTTTTAATTGTAATTAAATTTTAGGAACATGGAGTGGATAATGAATATGGGAAGGAGAGGGGATTGTGATGTGTGCAAAAAATAAAATAATGACAGGGAAAAGAGCAGATATTGTTCGTAAAATCAATTAAGTAATCCATAAAACAATTTTGTAATCAATACAACTATTCCAATATTAATTAAACAATTATTGTGGTCAAATTAACCATTATTGTGTGTTAAAACTTGTTCACTATCCACATTTAGATCTTAAACACTTTTAATTAACACAGTGTCATCATACTCAAAATCGATATGCCTTCTAAACATCCTGTATAAGAATTATGTTTCCTCTCATTTCTTCCCTTTTATATTTAAAACAAAATTCCAATGAACACACAGTCATTCGTTTCAACTCTGTTCAACATAAAAATATCACCATTGTCCATAATTTAATTCCTCGATTCAAAAATAGACACAAGCTCTTTAAAAACGTGTCTGATTCCATTCCTTTAACCAATTTAACAACTAAATTGCAATGAAACCATAATACTAAAAACCATGTGCCCATCTCTGATGGTGCAATAAAACGATACGATGCACAATATCCATAAATCATACACAGTGGACAGCCAAGCCAAAATCATCAATGCTTTAAATTGCAATAATCTTGATCGAGCAATTTAAACACACGGTAACAACAACCATCACTTCAACTTATACCATGTTGTAGGAAACACACAGACCAACGCATATCGCAAAGAAGCATTTATGTGACTGCACATATCCAATTACTCTCGATCAAAACATAAAATAATGTTGAGTTATCAATCCAACTATTATAACAAAAGGAGGCAGTGATTGTATGCCCATTTACCACTTCTCAAATCAACCAATTAAACCATGTTGAGTTATTGATTCAACTGTCATAATAAATAATGCAGCGACTAGATACCAATAATCAAAACCATTGTCATTGGTATTCCATCAACTCATGACAATCAAAAAATACCCAATAGGGTGTAACTGGTTTAGTTGATCAAAACCAGGCTCTAAACAATAAAGGGTTCGCTCGGTGGAACCAACACAGTGAGACTGGAGGTCGACCTTATCGACAGTAGGTGAGAAACCCTTGAGACAAGCAAGGTGGAACTATATGCATTATAACCCTTAACTCGTATGATAGGGTGACAGTTTGACCTCAGGTAGGAGAGACTATGAACAAAGGAGCAGAGGCAGAGGTTCCTTACTGGCCAGTAAACAACACCGAGAACACACAGGGCATAACCCTCGTGGTTTTCCCCAAAAGCTGAATAATGCTTATATAAATGCAGATCTCAAGTAATAGAAATCAACCCTAAAGCAAGCCTCTTGGCATAATATCCACCATAACCAACTGTGCATACACCAATAACATAAAACGAACCCACGACCAGGTGGAGAACGATATGCAGTAGCCCAAAGGTGGTTCAAAAATTACAGAGCAACCCCATAACAACAAATACGACTGGGTGTGGTTACAAAGATTATGAGGGGACAACCATCAAGTCCAAATGGAATGAAATCCTCCAACAAAAACCCATAGAGACAACAGAGAGCCTTCATGGCTTCCACCACACAGAATAGTTAATGAAATCGCGACTTCAACCATCAAATGTTCCATTTACAATGAATACACACAAAAAACCATTCCAAAGAAACACCATGAGTTTGCATAGTTGTCAGCCTCAAGAAAAACACAAACCAATACATCGTCGAGCCAATATTTATATCATAAATAGAGCGAGTTCATGGATGGGTGAAAAAAACATACATGTAACCAAATGGCCTTAAAAATGCAAGCTTGGTCAGGCAGTTTCTTCCTCTCCTGAATATCGAAGATTAACCATAGCAAAAATCAAATGAACAATAACCAAGCTAGGGTGACGCCCAGTGGGATAGGTATGGAGTGATGTGAATTTACTTCAGGTCGCTTCCATCTTGCCTTCATTCAATTACGTAGTACATGATAGCATCCAACCATTAATCCATGCATCGAAACTAACATACATTGCTTGCCAAATGAACCACCCAATATCATATTAACCATTTCCAAAACATACCATAACGTATATCAATTGCGCCAAGGATAACTCAATAATAATCGTATAGCCACTAACATTGCTAGTTAGGACTAACAATAATCCTTTTAATTTCATTTGCACATAGTATAACATAGCATAGCATAGTTTCCTTCCTTAGATTTATTCCATATTGATTTTATCTCTTCTTATGATTAACATGTGTCTTGTGCAGGTGTAACATGTAAGAAATTGTGGCGCCAATAGCATTGTAATAACAGTGAATACAAGCCATTCATAATGGAATCCTAGAGGTTAGAGTAACGAAACCCACGCATAACATGCATTATCCATCTGCCATTATGTCACAAATAAAACCAATATTTCACCATCAATCATGTAGAACCCTGTAAGCATCATCGAACAACAGCATAAAATGTGTAACAAGACTATCTATGATCCTCCAATCTACAAGGGGGTCCCACCTACTGGTATTACATATATCATTAGCTTATAAATAACAGGCTTTTAGCAATACTTTGCGGGAGAAATCCTCATTGTAATTTTTATCATCAATAAACTGGCGACTCCACAGGGAAATTTGTTTGCAATAGATTCAGAACTCAGAACACATGGTTTTATAGACCAAGAACAACAGATCAGACGATATAACCAGAATGATTATGCAACATGGGAAGTGATCAGATTTAATGGAAAAATGACTGGGAATTTGGGAATAACTCATGAAAAATGTTAAGTATGGGGTGGTGTATCCCTGTATGCATAATCATTCATTCAGAATTTGCTCGTACTTCAAGGAGAAAAATTTATGGACTTGCTCTTTTAACTCTCAAATGGATGAAGAAATGGAAAGCAGAAGTAGGAGATAACCAATTTCTTTAAAAGACAACAGTGAAAGCAAATAACAAACTCAAGTGTGCTTTCAGGGGGAACATCATAATAATTGTGTAAGCTTGATTGTTATTGACTAACAATACCTTGCAGGAGTGTCATTGTGGAAGAACTAATCCAACATCTTATTCTTGAGAAAAAATCAACTAAAAGATGAAAAAGCAATAAAATCATGACAGAATTAAGATTACAAAATTTAAAACAACAGAAATAAAATGATAGAAATGTAAAAGCAGTAGGAAACTTATCAAGAAGGAAGAAGAAGTCAAACTACTGTAAAAGCATAAATGAAAAACAGTGGAAAAATGAAAGCAGAGCTAGACCTACTAATATACAGAAAATCCAAACAACGTTAAAACTTTTCAAGTTGGTTCCATGTAATGTTTCAAGTGAGAACCATTAGTGTTGTAGGAGAACAATCACTCGTGTAAATATTTTAGAATGTAAGAGTTAGTACCGAGGACAAAAGTGATTTTGAAAGGACCTAGCCATAATTTCTGAAATTTTGAATGTCTTCCCCTATCAGTGTGTGATGAATCCCACAGCAATACCTTCTCATTGACTTTAAATTTGACAGTTTTGACACTCTTGTTGAAATACTTCTTAACAGTCCGATGTCTCTTTTTTATATTCTCCAGGGAAAAGATCCTTTGTTCCTCTAAAGCTAACAGTGCATTTATCCTTTGTGAAACATCAGAAGAATTTAATTCTTCGATCTGTAGCATCATCCTTAAGGAAGAGAGTTCCAACTCAGTAGGCAGGATGGCTTCTTGACCATACACAAGCTGGAAAGGAGTGCAACCAGTGCTTACCTTGGCAATAGTTCCATCTGCCCAAAGGGCATAAGTGAGGAGAGTGTGTCGTTGATAAGGCTTATCTTCGATGAGCCTTTTGATGATTCTCCCCAGATTTTTGTTGGTAGACTCAGCCTGCCCATTTCCTTGGGGATAATAAGTTGATGAGGTGAAATGTTTAAGCCCCAATTTAGCTAAAAATTGGGTTAGCTTAGTAGAAATGAAAGTGGGGCCATTGTTTGTAATAATTTCCAATGGAAGACCAAATATGGAAAAAATGTTATTTTCAAGGAAATAAATTACCTAAACATTTGTTGAATGCTTAAGTGGGACAACTTCAACCCATTTTGTAAAATAGTTTGTGGCTGTCAAAACAAAAACTTGTCCTACTGAAGATGGAGGATTAATAGGGACAATAAAATCCAATCCCCACTTTGAAAATGGAAAGTTTGTGAGAACAGGTTGTAATGGCATGGTTGAAAGGCGTTCTTTCCCCGCAAATTTCATAGCCTTTTGAAGATTTCCTCATCAAATTGTTTACATATTGTTTAGATGGAGCATCTCGTGATTGGTGTAGATCACTCCCAGTTGCTTGTATTACTTCACTAAGACATTTTCATGCTACATTTCATTTGTTTTGCAAAGAGAAATTTGCAGTCGATTTCCTTTATCAAGAATGTTGTTATGAATTCGATTTGCTGAGTAAAGGATCAAATAGTCTTAAAGAGTATGTTGCAGTAGAAGACACTTTTCATTATGATCAAGAGGTTGATGATCTTCAAAGTGATGGCCAAGATGTAGATACTTATGACATTGTATGAAATGTATCTATTGTTTTAAGTTGTCATGAAAATCAAATTGTTTCCTTTGAGTATTCAAATGATAAAGATCAGACCTTTACTAAAGCACATACAAAGCTTATTAGCAGCCAACCAGTTATGATAATGAAGAAGATAGGGGAGAATTGCAACAGCAATTGGAATTCTCTTTATCACCTATTGATGAGCAGAAAACTCTACGGATCAACGAGGAAATGTCTATAATTTCTATACCTGCACTTGCAACAAACATCAAACAACATATGAGTAGATGTAAAGTATATGAGGACCATCATTTTATTGATGAATCCGCCTTCATAGAGGAGCAAGATGGTTTTCTTAACCAACTAGAAATGTCTTTTCATAAGTTTCATGATCCTGTGGATTTTTACATAGAGTTATATTTTTCAAAGGTTTCTAATGATCCAGTTGTTGGTATGATTTCAGATCATAGTTGTAAGTATCCATTGCTTACTAACCTCTTGCTGCAAGCTTCATATCACTTGAAAATTATTTTGAACCATTGCATGGAAGGAGTTATTTTCATCAGTTCGATACTCACATGGTTGCATTGGAAGTATGACTTCAATTAAGAAAAGAAGCTCAACTAGATAGATTAGTGTAGGTTGATGTACATAAGTAAGCTCACTCCATGAGCATGTGATTTTCAGTTTGAATTTGTCTACAGTGTGAGTTCAGTTTGCAGCTTATGACAGTGCTTTTATTTTTCAATAAGGGGCAGAGATGTTTTCAGGGATATAGTATGCAGATATGGAATGGATAAGGCACTAAACTGCATGTTCTTGGCAGCTCACAAGGAGCATTCCATCCCTTGTGGAGCCATATGTTACCACATAGAATTGTAGGGTTAAAGAATCATGACACATAAGATCTTATTGTTTTCAGAGCATGTATTTTAAACAAATTCTCACTAATTGTGTCATACCATCAACTAACAGCCTCCTCGAAGTGTGCAAGCTATATTTGAGTTGGATCTACGAACTAGTGTTGCAAACTAGCTAAGGAAGAGGGTTGGAGGTTAAGTAGCTTGCAGGCATCTGAGTGCAAATATGAAATTACCAGCATCAACCTCATAGCCATGAGGTACTCCACCAGATTTTTTGTCTTGTTTGGAGGTCAGGAAGGGTTTGGCTACTTAATTTTCCTTTGGCGCTACGAAATGGCTCAGGCGATGCGAATTTAGATAGGGACTATGAAATGCTCTAAGGAATGTGTTACGGAAACTCTGTTCTAAGACTGATGAACTTGTATTTTTGACCAGCTGACTTCCAGGAGGATTTACGGGTGAACCGGGATGAATTTTCAAAATCCAAAGGAGGTTTTTGTCAAGAACGGACCCATGAACATTATCCTCTTTCATTTTCACACAGGTGTCACGGATTGGGAGATTCAAAAGAATCTTTGAGCCCTATTTTTTCAGTTTTCGTGATTTACTGTTTGAGACATGTTTTTGCGACACGTATTTTAGCTAGCTAGAGATGAATTTAAAGAAACCGAGAGAGGTTATTCTTTAGAACAAGCTTATATACAAAAATCGTTATCATATTTTACACAACTGCTATAGTTTGATAATTACAAGTGGCATTTTGAATCCTATTTTTCATAATTTCGCCTCCTGAAAAGCAGGAAATTAGTTAAAACGTGTCATTCTTTGTTTGTAACTGTTTCTATTTTAGGAAAGGGATTGGAGTTCGAATTGGTGAGCTAGAAAGGACCTATAGTGCTATATATTTCATGGTACAGGAGTAGAGGGGGGTTGGATTCATGAACCAAGAGAGTCTAGAGAGAGTAGGAGCAGTATTAGTTGCTCATTTGTAAGCATGAGGGCCTGTTTGTAATGACATTTTATGCCATTAAAGATTCATGAGAGTTGTTTTTTTTTTTTTGACAGAAATGGGTAATGGATTTTGATTAAAGGAAAGTTGTGGTGAGCCACAGGTGTTGGTACACAAAGAGTGAGCAATTCTCAGAAAACCAAATACAAGACTAGGAGGAACATTTTCCTACTTGGTTATATGGAATTAAACATAACAGATTCAAAATGCCTTCTTTGCAGCGTTATTTCTATGAAGTTAGTCCTAGACTTAAGAAGCCTTCCAGATTACTTGGACCCGCCCTTCTTGGGCTGAATTTGCTCCTTATGCCAATCTTTGTTTAATTGTGCCATTTTATCTTCCAGTTGGGTTACTCGGTATTCCAGATCTTGCTTTGGCCCCTTGATAATTTGATGAAGTTTCTCAATCTCCTCTGAGAGTCCGAATTTGGTGGAAGTGATATCTGCTTCTAGCATATCCAACCTTCTTTTTGCATCGATGTCAATATTCTCAAGAAAATCGAGTTGGTTTTGCAGCAGCTGCTTGAGGTGTTGCACGTCGTCCTCCAGTGCCTTCAGTTGTTCCTCAGACGTGGGATTGTTGCCCGAGCTGGATGCCATTGCTTCGCGTGGGCTGCCTAAGAAATTGTTGCCTTGCGCTTGCCTCCTGTCCCTGATCAACCGTTCATTGTGAGGATGCCTTACTTGCCTCCACAGGTTCCTGGAATGCATATTCCCTTCCCTGCATCCTCTTTTAAACTCAAAGAGCTTCGCCTCCATTGCTCCCAAGTGATTTGCTCGATCTTGGCAGCTTGGGCATCGCGCTGGAGTGATGGGTGAGCCCAACAGGTTCAACAACCAAATGATTCGCCTGGCACGCATTCCAGAGGATCTTTGTGTCTTTCCAGGCCTCGGGATCTCACATGTACCTCCAAACCTGCGGAAACTTGCTTTGTAAAATCGCCTCTTCGTCGTCTTTCTATCACGACCCCTTGGCTTACGATATTGCGATTTCATTGATGGTTCCGTTAAGGTGCATGGTTCATGTCCTTCTTAGGATACCTTTATTAGCCTCTGCATCAACTTTAGCGTTCAGACTTCTGAGGACATGGAAAATTCTATAATTTCTAAGCTTGTTGAGGAGGAGATGGATTTTCGCCAGCATTTGTTGGATCTGGGCATTCTTAACGCTCTTACGTCTTATTGGGGCTTGAGTTATTAACCGGGAGTCCCCAATTATGACCAAGTCCTAGATATTATGCTTGATAGCTTGGTGGAGACCTTGCCAAAGGGCCAGTGCTTCTGCTCTGTTGTTAGCTTATGTTCCTAGTCCACAAGAAAAGTTGAAATTCGGGAACCCACCGGGGTTTACCAGGACCCCTCCTGCCTCTGCTAAGCATGGGTTTCCCTTGGAGGCCCCATCAAAGAATAAAATATGCATTTTCTCCTTCTTCTGCCAGTCCTCGAAGTCTCTCTCCTCCATTCTGATTTCCCATTCTTCCTTATGGGGGTTGTTGCTAGTTTGTTGTTGTTGGTCTTGGATGTTGAAATGGTCAATCCAATGTTTTTATGCCTTCTCTAGTGGCCTGGAGTTATTAGCCTTACAGAAGTAGGGGGCACTTTCCCCAAAAAGGGCCTTTATCTTGGTTGCAACGTGAGCAGGGTTGCTTTTGGTCTCCCTAAAAATCCTGTTATTTCTTTCTAGCCAGATTTTCTAGAGCACGAATTTGGGGATAGTACTCCAGAGGTTGGAAATTTGACCATTTTTTGTTGTTTGGAAGGGACAAAGAGAGTTCCAATTGTGCAGCAGGTTAGTGGCCCCTTGAGGGAGCTCAGAAGGAGTAGGAAGCCCCAGGGTCAGCCTCTAGACCTCCTTGGAATAAGCGCAACTTAGGAGCAAATGGTCTATTGTTTCTTCTTCTTGAGTGCAAAGGGGACATCTATGGGGGCCTTCCCAACCTCTTCTTCTTAGATTTTCTCCTATGAGGATTCCTCTGTGTGCCAAGGTCCAAACGAACAAATCTATTTTAGGGATGGATTTGTATGTCCAGATTGCTTTCCAGATTGCGGGGTCAGGGGGGACATGGGGGAATGCTGATGTGTGATGGTACCCTATTGTCGTAGAGTAAACTCTGGAAGAGACTCCCCAACCTCTTTTGTCTTTTTTCCTTTCCTTTAACGGGGATTTCCCCTTCAAAGAGAGAGTCAACTTTTTCCATTCTTCTTCTAAATCCGGTGGCTTGTTCGCTGCTTCCCACCTTAGCCAAGTTTTGTTCTCATCGTTACCCCAAACTAAGATGTCCCATATCTTGCGTAGGTTCTGAGTTTTCATCCATTCTTTGAGTCGTCTAAGATCCTGATTCGATCCTAGAGGTGGGTCTCCCATGATTGAGTCTTTCCAAATGTTGATTTCTTTTCCATTCCCTGGTATCCAAGTGAGATTCGGTCTAAAGTGTTCCAACGCCTTCTAGAAGAGGGAGAAAATTGGAGACCCTTTCTCCACCAAAGCTGGACGATCGAGGCACTTTTTCCTTGGACCTCGAAAGTATTTCTTCCAGAGCACTCTTTTGCTCCAGGATGAATTCCCCATGATTAAATGCCAAAGAATCTTCACTCCTAGGGCTATATTTTGGACATGCATATTTTTAAAATGGAGGCCACCTTCTGAGAAAGGTTTGGCTACTTTTTCCCAGCTTATTAGATGCAACTTTCTTCTTGTGTTGTTTCCTCCTTCCCAGAGAAATCTTCTGAAAAACGCTTCCATTTTCTGGATTATTGTGACCGATGCTAGTAATAAGGAGCTTTGATAGATTGGAATGCTTGCTAGCACTGCTTTTATGAGGACCACTTTACCTGCTAGGTTAAGCCATCTTGCTCCCCAGGAGTTTACTTTATCTTTTGACTTTTCTATCAACGGGTTCCAGTTAGAGGCCAACGGTTTGGTTTTGAAATTCGGGACTCCCAGATATTGAAATGCATCCCAAGTCATTCAGCCTTTCATCCCCAGGACTCTAGATATTTCCACCATTTCCCTTGGAGTAATGTTCCAGCCATAGATCTTGCTTTTGGGTAGGCTTATCACGCTGCCAGAGACTTCTGCGTAGCTATCTAGCTCTTTTTTGAATTTCTTTCATGTCTGCACACTCGCCCCTCCCAACAGCAATGTGTCATCTGCAAATTGGGCATGGCTAATGTCTTTAACTCCTAGGGATATCCTTAGGCTGAGAAGATTGTTGTGTGTCTAGCTGTGGTCCAATTGGAAGCTAAGAATCGAGGCCTGGATTGCATAAAGAAGAGGAGAGAGAGGGCAACCTTGACAGAGACCTCTGGTGGCTTGAAAGAATCTGGTCGCTCGACCATTCACTAGAGGTGCTATCCATAGGGAACCAATACAAGCTTTATCCAGCTTATAAAGGCTGGGGCAAAGCCAAAATTTTCCATGAACTTGAAAAGAAAATTGTGTCTTACTCTATCAAATGCATTAGCAAGATCTAGCTTAATTATCATACCTTTGTCCTTTTGGCGAATGCTAGAGTGCAGGGCTTCTTGAACTAAAATGATGTTGTCCACTATATGTCTGCCTTTTACAAAACTGCCTTGGTTCTCCGAAATGATGCCTGGGAGGATATTTTTAATTATGTTGGATATCACTTTGGTGAGGATCTTGTAGCTAGTGTTGCAAAGTGAGATTGGGCGGAATCTTCCAAAGTTGATTGCCCCTTTTTCTTTCGGAATAAGAGCTAGGAAAGATGAATTGGTTCCTCCTCCTAACTTGCTGCGCTTTTGGGATTTTTGGATCATCTTTGTTAGGTCTAATTTGATTATGTCCCGGATACTTTGATAGAATCTAGCGGTGAAGTTGTCTGGCCCTAGGGCTTTATCTAGGTTCATTTGGTCCAACGCCTCTTTTATTTCTTGCTGATGAACCGCTCTGGTTAACTTGTTGTTCACATCCTCCTAAATGAGGGTTGGGACCAGAGAGAGGGGGTATTCTTTGGGGTTTATGGTAGAAATCTACATTTTTTAGTAGAGGGTTTCAAAGGCATCAACCACAGCCTCTTTTATGCCCTCAAAGTTTGTTATTGTCTGATTTTGGACCTGAATTTCTGAAACTTTCTTAAATTGCTTTCTAGCCTCAGCTTGTTTGTGAAAATAGTTGGTATTTTTATCTCCTGCTTCCAGCTAGAGGCATCGCGACTTCTGATGCCAGAAGTTTTCTTCCTCTCTGCATGCTTGATGCCATTTCCTTTGGAGCTTCTCTTCTTGCTGCAAAACTTCCTGAGTGATATTTCTTTCTTCCAATTCCATTTGGTGTGTCTCCAATTGTTTTTGGGCTTCTTGTCGTTTTGCTATGGGACTTGAGTGGGTTTTGGCCCAAGCTTTTAGTGTTGCCTTTAGTCTTCTGAGCCTTTCTTCCCAAACAAAGAAGGTTGAGCCTCTGATCTGTTCATTCCAGATTTTGGTGACCAGGTTCTGGTAGCCGTCAATTTGTATCCATGCTGGACTAAATCTAAAGGGGATTGGTTCGAGATTTTTGTCAGATGAGATTTCCAGCAGGATTGGTTTATGATCTGACACATTGTGTGGGAG
Source organism: Picea glauca (assembly GCA_000966675.3). Taxonomy (NCBI): domain Eukaryota; kingdom Viridiplantae; phylum Streptophyta; class Pinopsida; order Pinales; family Pinaceae; genus Picea; species Picea glauca. The sequence continues at coordinate 69,388 of JZKD02S1871015.1, forward strand.
GATTAAGGAGGTGAGATTCAGGTCCAGAAGCAATAAGGAGATTTGAACTAAGAACTTGTCTAGTCTTGCTGTGATGTGCCCCGGGCCTACCCTCTTATTCGACCAAGTGTAATTACCTTTAGTTGGTTTGACATCTTCCAGCTCTCATTCTGACATAATATCTTCGACCCATTCTCTCGTTGTATATCGTACTATGGAGCCCCATTTTTTCTCGGCTGCGGCTAAGGTTACATTTAGATTCCCCCCTATGATGATATTGTCTAGATCGTTTGAGAGCAAGTATTCCTTTAGGGTTTCCCAACAATATTTTTTTTCTTCCAACAGGACTGGAACGTAAAGGTTAAAGATGCTTACCTGTCGTCCCGTTTCTTTGTGAAGAAGGTTGGAGTAGATCCAATGTGTGTTGGTTTCAAAGTTGATTAGATCAAACTTTAGGGCGTTCCAGATAGTGTCGATACCTCCTGAGGCACCTCTTGCACTTTCTTTTATTCCTTGACTGAATTTCCAAATTGCTTTTGTTATGTTGAGGAAGTTTTTCTCTTCCATCTTGGTCTCTTATAATAGAAGGATCTCGGTTTTGGAAGTTATGATGATGTCTTTGAGTGCCTCTTCCTTTGCTTTGCTGTCGAAACCTCTACAATTTCAGGAGGTTAGCTTCATGGCTTACCTGGGGGGGAGTTTGGGCTCCTTGCAGATCTCTGGAGTGCTTTCTTGTATGTCTTACATTGATCAACTGTCTTATTGTTGGTTGGACCCACTTAGGACATCTTTGTATGTCTCCTGATCTCTTTCTTCTTTTTTGGATTTCCTTCCCCTACCGGATTTCTTTGGGGTTAGAATGGTGTTGCTTACTCCCTCGTAGTCGCTATTAGAGGAAACCTATCCTTCCTCTTTTTCCAGCCCGGTATTCTTTCCTGGCATGTTCTTCCCCTGCTCTTCTTCTGGTTCTGGTGCTGGCACTTCCCTTGTTCCTTGTGGTGAGTTCCCTTGCATGTCCTCTGCTGACAGATCTTCCTGTGGGTTTTCTCTTGCTTTTCTATTGCATAGCCCTTATCTAGGTTTCTTGCGTTGTTTTCCACCATTGCTACTGATTGAGTTTCATTTTTTGTGGGTTGTGTTGGTGTTGTCTTTTCATTCCTTAGTCCTTTTGTTCTTGTTGCAGTTTTCCCTTTCCTTGGTTGTTGCCAACCTTCTCCATTTTCCTTCTCCTTGTTTGGGTTCTTGGGGCAGTTTCATTGAAAGTGGCCATATTCGTGGCAGCCCCTACATTTGAACGACAATTGTTCGTAATCGAGTTTCTAGTAATGATGCATTCTCCAACCTTTAACTTGATTGCTTCTGGAAGGCCCACTTCTAAGTCCACTTCTACATAGATGCGCGCGTAGGAGTATTGATCTTTGGGGTTTGCCCTATCAATGTATTGACTGAGTCCATTTCTGATTGCCTGGAGTGAAGTAGGGTTCCAGCAGTGGATCGAGAGATTTGGGAGCTTGACCCAGACTGGGACATCCTTTGGCACTTCAATCGTCAGATCAAAGCTTGGCGTCCATCAGTTTAGATACAGTCCTTGAGTTCCCATAAAATATGGTCCATTTCTGAAGATGAGGTCTCTATCTTCCTAAGAAATAAATTCGAAGATAAAGAATCCTCTTCCTACTGCATAACAGGTTACGCTGCTTTTGATCAGCGGATGTCGGTTTCTTTGGATCCAGTTATCTGTAGTTTGGGATGACGGCCAAAGCCCCATGAATTAACCCACCAGGCCTCGATCTGACAAAGAGACTGCTACACGCATAGGGTGGTATGGGGGTAATTCTATCTCCGGGATTGAGTCGAGTTTCTTGACAAAGCTGGGAGGTTCAGCCGCTGGAAGCTTCTTTCCTTGGGCGACCAAAAGCTTGCGAAAGGAATTTGTCGTTGAGGGGGGGGGGTGATGGCTCCCCTCCCCCGAAGGGTGCCATTACTGTGGTTCATTGGCTCAGATCGCTAGCAGTCAAATGCGAGCCCTAGCCCTAGCTCACTAAAAAAAAAATCGCCTCTCCTCCTGGTTGTATTCATGAGAGTTGTTATCAAACTGTCTTCTGTTTTTTTTCATTTCTTTGTTATCTTCTTGCTTTAATATATTACAGGTTTTGAGGATCATAGCTGCCATTGATTGATGGATTCATGAACAACAAAGGATCTATTGTATCTTGCCCATTAAATCATTGTTCATTGTTTAAGCAAATATTTATCTATTGCACAAAGGATCTCTGCATAATGGATGTTCTTCCTTTTGTCATATTCATTATGCTTCTACTCATCATTATATATCCCTTTTTATGATATACAATTTGATTTCCTTTGATCTGTAGGATGTTATGACTCCATGCCCAATGGAATTCCTTTGCAGACTTTTTGTTGCCCTCTCCCTTTCTTTCTCATCTTGTTGATCCACCTACTCAAACCATTTTAATCCATTTACATTTTGATGGGTATTGGGCTTATCCTCTAGCAGTCCGAGGGTGAGTCTCAGTGCTAACATGGCCCTACCTCCTTTGAACAACCTTCTCACCATGAATACGTTGATTCCTCCCATTCCATGCCCTTTCATTCCAACCCTCCTCATCGTGAACTCCATCTTCCCAAAGTTGGTGTGAATAAATTTGATGGCATAGATCCCACGAGATGGGTCACTTAAATGGAACATTATTTCCCCTTGCATGACATTACTGATGATTTGGCCAAACTTCATATCAATGTCCTTTATTTTGATCATGAACACTGGCAATGGTGGAAATGGCGTAAAAATTCACGCAGAGGGTATGTTGCTTGGATCAAATTTGTTGCAGATTTTTATGAAATCTTTGGAACCAGCACACATCATTTGGGCCATTTGACCAAGCTAAAAAAAGTCTATCACAATTGGAAGATATATCACCACTTTTGAGCAATTGGCTTTTAGAATAGACAACACATACGACACCTTCTTCTGGGAATGATTTATTAGTGGCCAGAAGGATGACATTCGAGTTCATGTCCTCATGGCTCACCCCAAAACATGGTCGAAAGTTACTCAACACGCCAAGGAAGCACAATAGGTAGTCTCTTCCCAAAACAGAAAACACTCCTTTATTCCTCGCCCTCGACCCACAAATATAGCCCCTCCTTCCACTCCTCTCAAGATCTAGAAATTAACCTAGGTAGAAATGGTTGAATGCCAACTTAAGGTTCTTTTCTATAATTGTGATGAAAAATATTTTTCGAGGCATAAGTGTAATGAACATAGGCTTATTATAGCCATTTCTAAGGATGTTTCTATTGAGGATGTCGATGGTCCCCATTCTGAGGATCTACCCCAAACAGATGATCATACCCTACCCTCTGATCCACTAGAAGTTGAACCACTTATCTCACTAAATGCCCTCACTGATTTTTCTTCTCCCCAAACCCTCAAGTTAATTGGCTATATTAAGCATATGAAATTCATTATCCTAGTCAACGGTGGCAACACCCATAATTTTATTCATCGTCGCATTGCTCAAGAGACCATGTGTTATATATGTGTAGTCAATAATTTTAAAATCATGATTGCAAATGTTGGTTCCATGAAATGTGGGGGATGTTGTAAAAATGTGTGCTTGCAAATTGGTTAGTACCACCAGAAATATCATATGTTTGCTATTGACATGGGTGGTTGCAACATTGTGCTCGATGTTAAATGGATACACACATTAGGCCCCAACACCATGGATTTTAAGGAATTAACCATGAAATTCCAATAGGAGGGACAACAATATCAGTTCTAAGGCATCACAACAGGCTCCCTCGAGATCATTAGTTCCCACTGAATGGAAAAAATACTCAAAAAATATCATTCATGCATTATTTCCCAACTCCACTCCATTCAAGTAGTAGATGTCCCCTCACCTATTGTTCATCCCAACCTTCAACATCTACTATCCAAGCACTAATATGTTTTTAACTATCCACAAGGACAAGGACTTCCCCCTTGTCATGGCACATGTGATCATTCCATTGCCCTTGTTCCTAGCATTTTACCGCCCAATGTTCGCCCTTATTATCATCTCTTTGCCTAGAAAAATGAAATCGAGAAAATTGTTCAGGAATTCCTAGCGACGGGTGTTACTCATCCTAGTACTAGTCCTTATTCTTCTTATTTAATTATGGTACTCAAGAAGGAAGGCACCATGCGAATGTGTCCTGATTTTTGTGCACTCAAAAAAATCACCATCAAAGATAAATTCCCCATTCCTGTCATTGATGACCTTTTAGATGAATTGAGTGGTGCTCAATACTTTACCAAACTTGATCTATGTTCTGGTTACCACCAAAATATGTATGAAAGAGGCCGATATGTTGGTTGTGGAGCCTCGTTGTATTCCTGATTTAGAGGTTTGTTTCAGTTGTTCTTGGACCCGATTCCCTAACGGCGGGTGTGGGGGGGCTTCCCCCCCCCCCCCACTATTGTCACTAGGGGGCAGAAACAATTTTTGTAGCGCCCCCCTGGCGGGGAATTCGGGGGTAGTGCCCCCGAAGTGAAATTTTGGGAAAAATTGCCTTGTAAAATATTGTAATTTCATAGTCAATCTGGATCGTTCATGACAAGGTCGTGGATCTAACGATAGAAGTTATTTTAGGGTTTTTTTCCCTATAGGGAAACCCTCTTTTATGATGGAATTGTATTGCAGCTATGTATTATCGCGAATATTGTATTCCAAGAGAGGAGATTGTGAGAGAAAGAAGAGGAAGTTACAACATATGTGTTGTAGGTTGTATCCCTTCATTTTGTTGGATAATAATAAGGATGAATGTCGCAATTTATTTGGTGCATGTAGCCCACACTGGGTGAACCACATATATCTGTGTCTCTCTTGTATTGTGTATCTTCTGTGTTTTATTTCCGCATTTGTTTTATTTTATTGCTCTGTGATCCTGTTTTTTTAACAACTGATATCAGAGAAAAAGGTAACTCGCGGGAAAAGAGGGTTCCTGGTTCGATTGGGAGCAATGGCGGAAGATGGAAAGTTTAGGGTCAAGAAATTTAATGACCAAAACTACCAGTTATGGAAGATGCAGATGGAAGATTATTTATATCAGAATGATCTATTCCTACCATTGGGTGGAATAACAAAGAAGTCGATTGCCATGAAGGATGAAGAATGGGAGGTTATTGACAGAAAGGCACTAGGAACGATACAGACGAGCCTGGCAACATTAGTCGCTTTCAATATTTCAAAAGAAAAGGAAACGAAGGAGTTGATGGATGCATTGACTAAACTGTATGAAAAACCCTCGGCGTCCAATAAGGTATTTCTAATGAAGAGATTATTTAATATGAAGATGTCAAAAGGTGGCTCTGTTGCAGATCATTTAAATGAATTTAATACGGTTACTAGTCAACTAAGTTTTGTAAAAGTGGACTTTGATGATGAGGTAAGGGCTCTTCTAATCTTGTGCTCATGCCAGAAAGTTGGAATGGCTTGGTCATGACTGTAAGTAACTCTATCTCTAGTTCAAACACTCTAAAATTTGATGATGTTGTTGGTGTTATCCTTAGCGAGGAAATGCGATGGAAAATCACAGGTGAGACATCAAGTAATGCATTGACTGTGGAGAACAAAGGACGACAAAAGGATAGAGGAAAGGGCTCAGGGAACTATGGGAATTCTAGGAAGGGCAGATCCAAATACAAACTAGAAAAGATAGAGTGTTGGAATTGTGGGAAGAAAGGACATATGAAGAAAGACTGCAGAACTCCAAAGAAACAAAGAGACAGACAACAAGAGAAAAATCAAGAAGTAAATGTAACAGGTGATGTGTTACAAGATGCTTTGATTCTTTCTGTAGATAATATTTATGAGTCTTGGGTAGTAGATTCAGGGGCTTCATTCCATGCCACACCCCATAGGAAACATTTTTTAGATCATGTTCAAGGTGATTTTGGACAGGTTCATTTGGGTGATGATGCACCATGCAAAATTGTTGGAATGGGTAAGGTACAAACAAAACAAAAGAATGGAAACCAATGGTTATTGAAAGAGGTAGGACATGTACTGGATCTAAGGAAAAATCTAATTTCAATAGGGCAGTTGGCAAGTGAAGGTCGTATATCTATATTTACAGATAAGGCGTGGAAGGTCACCAAAGGATCACTGGTGATAGCGAAATGAGAGAAGGTAGGTACATTGTATTTATGTATTGGTAATATTGTTTCTTCTATCTTTTTAGCTTCTACATGAGTGGATACAATACTGTGGCATCATCGGCTTGGACACATGAGTGAGAATGGGATGCAGATACTTCACAAAAGAAATTTATTGCCAGATCTTAAACAAATTGATTTGGATTTCTGTGAGCATTGTGTTTATGGAAAACAAAAGAGAGTCATATTTCTCAGAGTCAGAAAATAAAAGAAGAGTGAAAGGTTAGATCTTGTGCATATAGATGTATGGGGACCAACTCAGGTATCATCTCTTGGTGGCTCTCGTTATTATGTTACTTTTATTGATGATGCAACTAAAAAAAGTTGGGTTTATTGCATTCAATAAAAAATTGATGTTTTTGATACTTTTAAGAAATGTAAATCTTTGGTTGAGAATGAGACAGGAAAAATGTTGAAGTGTCTCAGATCAGACAATGGAGGTGAATATTGCAGCAAGGAGTTTGATGATTATTGTCCATACCACGGGATTCGTAGAGAGAAGAGAGTTCCAGGAACACCACACAAAAAGGGTGTGTTAGAAAGGATAAACATGACAATCATGGAGTGTGCAAGGAGTATGAGATTGCATGTTGGGTTTCCCTTACAGTTATGGGAAGATGTTGTAGATATTTCTATTTATTTAATAAACAAAGCACTTTCAAACTCTTTGAATGGTGGAATTCCAGAGGAGGCATGGACAGGTAAAAAGGTAAACTATTATTTTTTGAAGACTTTCGGTTGTGAAGCATTTGTCCATATTGATAAAGAAAATAGAACAAAGCTCGAGGCAAAATCCAAGAAGTGTACCTTTATTGGATACGGTGTTAGTGATTTTGGTTATCGCTTATGGGATTATGAAAATCGCAAAATCATTAGGAGTAGAGATGTCATATTCAATGAGAAGGTCATGTATAAAGATCAGTTGCAGGGAAAGAAATAGGAAAAAGAAAAACCAAAATACACAATGCTTAATGAGATCACTGAAAAATAAATTCCAAAGGTACCAGAAAATCAAAATGTACAACAACAGGAGCAACAAGTATCTCAAACTCCTGCAAGGGTTGTTAGAAGATCTATCAGGTTAAGTAGACCCCCTGAACGATACTCTCCTTCATTGTATTATTTATTATTGTCTGATTTTGATGAACCAGAAAGTTACGAAGAGGCAGTGCAGGTAGACACTAAAAAGAAGTGGGAGCAAGGAATGGAAGAAAAATGGACTCCTTGGTAAATAACCAGACTTGGGATTTGGTTCAGTCGCCTACAAGAAAAAGAGCATTGCATAATAAATGGGTTTACAGGTTGAAGGAAGAAGATGGAGGCAAAAAGAAATACAAGGCCGGACTTGTTGTAAAGGGGTTTGCACAAAGAAAGGTATAGATTCTAATGAAATATTTTCTCTTGTTGTTAAAATGACTTCAATTAAGACTATTTTAAGTCTCGTGGCAGTAGAAGATGTGCATCTTGAACAATTAGATGTAAAAACAACTTTTATCCATGGGGATTTGGAGGAAGAGATTTATATGCAACAACCACATGGGTATGAAGTCAAAGTAAAAGAGAATTTGGTATGCAGGTTGAAGAAGAGTTTGCATGGCCTAAAGCAAGCTCCAAGGTAGTGGTATTTGAAGTTTGACATGTTTTTGACAAAACAAGGTTAT
>JZKD02S1871026.1:0-21209 GCA_000966675.3 Picea glauca
TATTCTACCTCTTTAAATAGAAATCTCTAACCAAAGACTCATAACTTCCAATTTCTTCTTTTCAGGTCTTCCTCTCTACCACCACACACTTCTTCTTTCTATAGTCCTATTTCTTTTACTTATTTCTTTTATGGTCCATGGGAGCCCCAATCTCAGTCTATATGACAAACACATTTAAATTTCCAGAAATATGGAACAGATTCCATAAATATGTAACATACATTATTAATTGTTGATAAATTTCAAAGAAAACTAATTTGAGAACAATTTTTGTGTGTTGCTTTCAGAATGCTAAATTGTTTTTCCTTCAAATATGTTGGATGCCAGGAAATTGTGTTTATTATATTTGAATGTTTAATGTGTGTGATTCTTGGTCCTTTTTTCCAGGAACCTTTATTTCAAGTCATTGAGACATACATTTTCTAAGTCCTGTGTTTGAACTATACACACCCCAGAAAAAACTGCCTCGTTCACATATTAACCTTAGGGGTCATCTACCAGCCCAATGTGTTATGGATGGCCTGTGACACACTGACACGAGTCATCCTCTACATGGATACCACCTGTACTTCAAGCTTCTTACCACATGTCTTTCCTTGGTCCTTCCATAGCAGTGCATTTATTCTCATTCCAACCTGGTAGGGACTACACTGCCATGCAACACTTGTTTACATATATTTTCCTTTGCTTATGTAAAATTTTTATGATCTACATCATCATTCTAGGTGACAAAGTCTTCATCTTTATGTCCATTCTTTCGATCTTCGTGATAATCACATGGCACAACTCTCCATCAACATTGGAGACTTTTATTATTAAAAGAATTTATAAATGTGTTTTAATTTTTAAACATTTTTTTATATATATAAAAAAAAAAAATTCGTAACCCATTATAATGAAAAAATGACTTTTTGATAAATAAACAAATGTAAATTTTCTTAGAGAAGAGGTTAAATTGTAATCCGGTAGTATCTGGTCTTATATATATGACTAAGCTTAGATGTTACCATAAAGCACATGACCTCACTAGAGGTAGCTTCCACATTGACCATAAGGGATATTGGCTTTCCTGTGAATATTATCTAGGCTTAAACTACTTTTTGGTCTTGCAATATGACCTAACACTACTTTTGATTGGCTAGGAACTTGTCTTCCATGGACATAAGGTAACAAGTTAATATCTCATGACCCAAAGACATTTCGCAAGAGTGGATGCCTACCCTATTATGGACCACCAACTAGCTATTTTAGGTATTCATGTTTTGTTTGCACATGATGATGTAAAAACTATTATATCAATAGAGACTAAACTAATAGTATTGAGTATTGTAAACTTTTTCCTACTTTGAAAAGGAAAAAAAAAAGAAAAAAGAAAAAAGAAAAAAAATAAAATGAAATAATGTTACAATAAAATTGAGTAGTTTTATGAATATGATTTTCTGATCTACTTTTTATTTTTTATTTTTTATTTTTATCTTTAAATAATAAAACCTATAACATAACATTGTGTACTTTTACACTAAAATATTTTATTTATAGTAACATTTTCTCCTCAAAAACACTTAGATTTGTTACTAAAACCTAAAACATGACATTGTCTCCTTTTACACCAAAATATTTTATTTATGATAACATTTTCTCCAAAAACATTTAGATTATTATGTTAGTTAAACACAACTTAATAGGTAATGTTGTTTATTATCCTTCTATATTAAAACTTTGTCATTTTCTTTTTCTTTCCATCTTACTCTCATTTCCATTCCTATTTTCTTATATATTAAGATTGTAGTTTCACAATTATGAACTATTTAGTAAGAACCTAATTTAGAGGAAAATCAACTTATGAAGTTTTTTAAGAGTAATTTTGCATTACCAGTGGTGAGGTGTGTATAAAGCATTAATAAAATATTACATTTGTAACATTAATAAACTCATTTTAAAAGTTTATAAAAAAAACTAAAAATAACTTATTATAATTTGATTATAAAAATCAAATTATAATGAAATAAACTAAAATAATTTATCTTAGTTTAAATATTTTAAGTATTAATATAATATTTAAATTATTGATATAATTACGTATCTATTTATTTTGATGGTTCTTAATACTTATTAGACACTACCTAAAGATGGCTCTATGTTGGTAAGAATAAGTTCGTAATTTGTTTACGTTGTAACTTTGTAGACATAAAGGTAGTGAACTCCTTAAGATACTATTAAAGTTCTATCCACATGTTTAATATTTTGTTTTATCCTCGATTCTCCCAACTATGAACCTCCCATCGTGTCATATCCTTTTAGAGATCGATAACATATACTTTACATGAAGTTGATATATGGAAAAAAAAACTACGGTGTTAAAAAGATTTGGGTAAAAATAAATTTACACGTAATTGAATTTTGTTTCACATATATTTACACCACAACATCTCCCATAAAAAAAAAGAGTGAAGTTAAGCAAACAAGTATATTCACATTTCAACTAACCAAATCTTGTGTTAGGGCATCTCTCATTTCAATGAAAATATATATTGTTGATTAATTATTGCTTATGAAGATATTATTTTCGATGGCGTCTTAACCATCATGCAAGTTTGAAAGTCATGTCGATGACTTCCTAACCATCATGCAAGTTTGAAAGCCATGTCCATTTTTAATAGACAATGTGACTTTGAAAGTTTTAAAAGTCATGTCCATTTTTCAATAGACAATTTTCAATGTAACTTTGAAAGTTTTAGTTGAGCTTGGGGAGGATAATGGATTTAAGAATGTAAAATTCCATAATTATGGTTGAAAGTATATTTATGTGATCACATATTAGTGTAGTTTTTTTTAAAGTATTTCATTTTAATTTTTAATGAACTTTCATATAAATGTGTATCTTTGATTTTAATTACTATTATTATAATGTTTTTCTGTGTTCGATTATTGTTATTTAGACCATCAAGGTAGGGTAAGGCCTCCAGCTCGATCAGATGTCACTCAAGCCCAATTTTTTTTTAGGTATTTCATTTTAATTTTTAATGAACTATCATATAAATGTGTATCTTTGATTTTAATCACTACTATTATAATGGAGCCATTTTTCTCTTTTTATCTAATTTTTTCTTTTATTTTTTTGTTTCATTATGTTTTAAAAACCAAAACATGCTACTATAGGAATGCATTTTTTTTTCTTTTATGTTTTTGTTTCATTATGATTTAAAGACCAAAACAAGATACTATAAAAAAAACATTTTTTTTCCTTTTCTATGATTGTACTTTTGTACATCCCACAATATCCTTTCCTTTTATGCATCTTCTTTGTCCATTAATGCCATTTTCCTCTTCCTCATTTTTCCATCCTTATAACATCTCTTTTAACATCCTAAAGGACCATTTTAACATCATTGTACTTTTGTACATCCCACAATATCCTTTCCTTTTATGCATCTTCTTTGTCCATTAATGCCATTTTCCTCTTCCTCATTTTTTTCATCCTTATAACATCTCTTTTAACATCCTAAAGGACCATTTTAACATCATTGTAGCATATCTTTAACATCCTATGTCTCACTTTAACATCTCTTAACATCCTAATTGCCTCGTTTAGTGTTTCTTAAGCATATTAAGAGATCTCATTAGCATCTTGGTGATGTCTCTTTAATGTTCGTCTAGCCTCTATGTAGCATCATTATAATGTATCCACAAATTCCATTAGTGTCCAAGTTGTGACTCTTTATGTCATAATGTTGTTATTTACCAATGTGTCTTGTTCGCATATTGAATATTTCCTTGTTGCATCCTTTAGGGCATCTTGATAGTGTCCAAATGGTGTATTTTTTTTTCAATTTTTGCATCTATTTTAGAATCCATGTTCTATAATTTTAGGTGTTTTAATCTTATTGATGTTGAGTCAAGTTGTGTCCAGGTTATTTCTAGCATACCATACTTTTATTATTTATAATGTTAGACCATGTTTTTATATTGCAAGGTTTATATTTTAAATTTAATACATTTCATAACAATATATTAATTTTCGTTTTATTCTATAAAATTTTCATTTCTGATTGAATTATTTATGTGATATTAATCATCATATTTTGATAAACAATACACAAGATAAAATAAAATTCATTTATAAATTCACAATAATTTATATACACCAATTTTTTCTCCCCATAAACAAGTGGTCTATTACCACTCCATGGGAAATATGCATATTCAATACATACTAAAACAATTCCTTTTATAATAAATGGTCTATTGCAACCCCAAGACAATGTGAATCTTAGATACAATAGCCAAATCAAACCACTGGTTGGTGTTGATAGAATAATACAACTAAATTACCATCAACATCAATCATTGATGGAGGATGATTGTTTTGATATGTCATCATGACCATCATCATTTTTTGAAGGTTGTATATTGTCTTCTTCTATACATATTTTTATAATAATATAGTATAAGGACCAGGGGAAATTTGAAGGAACCATACTTATCTTCAAATGTAGAAATTTTGGTGAATCATACTGATTTTTAAAATACCAATTGTTAAATGTTTAATGATATTTTTATAAAAATATGAAAATTTATAATAATTTTATATAGTCTGTAAAATAATTTGGCATTTGATTAACTAAAACAATTTTATCCTATAAAATTTGTGCAAATTGTTTTATGAAAAAATGGAAAAAATTATCCCTTAAAATTTTCCCTAATGAGGAAAATTAGGATGCTTTCAATTAACACAGTCTAGTACACAATGTTTATGATAAGGACTACAGTATCACACTTAATAATACATTAATTATAATTGACATTTAGTTACCATAGATGTCAAGTCCTCCACCATATTTGCAAATCTATTCTTTAAGGCATAGTTCATTTTTTGTGAGCTTGGCTCATGCTAAATGTATATGATATGACCCCAAGGGGGGGGGGTGAATAAATGGGCCTAAATATACATGTAATATTTAAATATATATGTAATAGGCTCGACCTAAAAGTAAAGGAGCCTCATGTGTAGCTGTGAATAGGTATATATAGAGATCATGTATTCATTATTGTAGACATGTGAATTGGGATGTATGAAAGTATTTGGTTGTTTGGAGGAGGTTCTTCTATTCTTTTAGGAGTTGTTGTGTAACTTATCTATCTTGGAGTTTTTCTTTATGCTCACATTTTTCACATGGTGTGTACTTATGTTCTCTTATGAGAATTTAAGCAATTGGTATCTGAGCATTGATCCTAGGGTTTTTGTTCTTCAAGAAAGTCATCTTGTCATTTTAACTGTAACATTTTTATTGGGCCACTTCATATAGGGAAACTTGGGGGAATTTTAGAAGATATATTAGGATACCAATGGTATGAATTTAATCCTATGGTATTTTTACTTTTAAAGATACATCGTATTGAAGATAGGGTTTTTGACTAGTCCTATAACTAGTCCCAAACAAGTGCTTCGGGTAAAATAGTCATATATTCTTCATAGATGTTCCAAATTCTATTAGACTAGTTGCATTGGAAAATGACAGTCCAGTCATAATGATAGACTCCAAATCAAGGTTTCAAAGGTATGTTCACTTAAAACTATCATAATTTTTTATTGGAATGTCCGGTTGAGCTTATTCAAAATCCATTGGAAATAAAAATACATACAATATTATATTGGAATAATGATTATAACTATTTTGTATTGTTATCATTAATATATTAAGTTTGTAAGTTGAGGGTTGGTGTTAGACCTCGACCAATAATCAATGGCAATACATAATTTTTATGGAGATGAAGATAAAGATGAAATCAATCCTATGGAATGATTGAGGATGATAAAGAAATGAAATTTGAGACCTTTTGCAGTAGGATTGTAATTGAGTGGTGAAACTTTTAAGTGGTGGGATAGCCTTGATGAAGGTACTAGACTCTCCACCACATGGGAAAATTTTGAAAAAATATTCTCAAATAAAAGGATGAAGGATACAAAAAGGGAGGATATGTATACAATTCAAGAGGAGTTAAAAAAATTAAAAATAAGAGATCAATAAGAATGGTTATGAGTTATCTAAGATTGGAGACCTTAATGAAACACTCATTAACGAGGTTAAAAAATTAAAACAGGGAAAGAATAGAAATGGGAAGTGAGAAAAGGATGAATCAAGGGAATATTTGAAAAAGAAAGATGAAGAGGTGTGTAGATTATGAAACCATAATAAAAAAATATTGGATGAGGTTAAGAGATTGAAAGAAGAAAAGAAGAATTATCAAAATCAAGAATAATTGAAGATCTTGGATGAAGAATCTACCAAAAGACTTGAAGAGGTAATTTGCAATAAGGTTGAGGAATCCCTAAATACCGATGAAGTAAAATTAGAAATTCAATCAAGAATTGAAGAAGGGCGTTAAAATTTGATAGATGGGGTCACATTGTGATGCAGGAGCATCGCTCACTCATCAAGAGAGCTAGTGCGGAAGCGGAGAACAGCTGGACAGTGCCAGCACAATTTTTGAAACACCTTGATTTTGTTGCACCAAACATTAATGTGTGAAATTAATGAAACTCACTTGTACATTGTAGTGGACCTTGAGCGGATAGCTCACGTCCTTAAGTAGTTGAGGCATTTAATAGATTTAATGCAGTTAGATAGAATATTTTGATTTTAGATTTGATAGTTTAGAACTCGAGAGGGAAACGGGATATAGACACCCTCCTTTGTACATTGTACCATTATTATTGAGCGCATTTTGAAGAGAATAGTAGCAGAGAAGTGTTTGAAGAACTTCCATGTATAGATATTGAATTAATGGAAAAGCTCTGATTCAATTCCATGGTTGTGTTATTCTCTGTGTACTGTTGATGTTGTGCTCATGAATGTTTGTTTTCTTGCCATGCACTTTCTTTTATATGCTGTGTATGTGTTTTCATGGATAAAGTGAAGTCTGGGAGAATAAGGAGTTAGTTTCAATTGTTTCTCTATCTTGAACTAGAGGATTCCTGCAAGGAGTGTAGTTGAATTTGTCCGCAAGGAGTGCGTGACTGCAGGGTTCAAGTAGAGAGAACTTTTGTTCTAAGTTCCTCGAGATGCAAGTTGAGCACAAAACCGTGCAAGGTGTGCGTAGGTTGGACGAAGACTCAGAATTGTGATTCTGAGCAAAGAGAGTCAAGACTGCTGCTGCAGGTTAGTGCGCAGAGTCAAAGAACTTCAACACTTAGGGTGTTTTGAAGATTCACCGCAAGGGTGCGTACAAGGAGTTCTTCCTGAGGGATTTTAAGTCGCGAAGCTCAGGAGAGATAAGCCTTTGAATTCATCTAGGGACTGCATAGAGAGGTTGTGCTGGAAGTGTTTGAGCAAGTGTTGGAAACTTGTGTGCAGTTGGACAGGTTTCGTGGAATAAACGCTTGTTCCAAGTTGTAACTTGAACGAACTGTCGGAATTCTCCAAGGAGAATTCACAAGAATCTGAGGCATAGGATCTTGCAGAGGTTCAAGGAAGCCATCTTGCAAGTGAGGAGAAATTTCGAAGCTCAGGAGGGTAGGAGTGTTGATCGGGATCACAAGGAGTATAGATCGACTCGTGAATCGACATATTGGGAGTTCGCGAGAAAGGGGCAGAAGGCTTGGCTGCGGAAGCTGTGAAAGGGAAAGAAGTGACATTTCGATGATCGCATGGACACTGTGGGCCACAGAGAGGTGATGTGACAGGTGATGCGGGATATCGGCGTCTCGGCATCGGGAGTCGAGGCAGGAATCACTTGGTCGCGCAAGTAGCGAGGTTCTGAGGGAGAGAGATTGCGAGTTGTTGGCATCTCAGCACATCGGATCTCGGGAGTTTGAACTCCGAGTATTTAGTGCCCCGATCAGCGAAATGAGATAGAGTGAAGTCCCGATAGCGGAGGAAGAAAGTCAGCGTTGAATGACACATGTCGAGTCTTGGGGATTCGGGAAGGTAACGCATAACGATTGAACTCGCGAGTAGCGAAGTTCCGATCCTCCAAAGAAAGAAACGAGGGTCGCACAAGATAGAATCTGTGGGTGCATAATTCCGATAGGGAAGTAAAAGAACCGTTGAGTTCTTCGGGCCAAAGGGAAGAGAAGGTCCTGGTGATCGCGGATGTGCGCATCGAGGTGGGTCGGCGTCAGTTGTGGTATCAGAGCAGGAAGTCTTTGCTTTCTGTAGCAGAGAAGAGAGAACATCATGCCGTCGAGAAGAGAAAGACATTCACCAGATCCCAAAGATAGGGAGGTGAGGAGAAGTGGTAGGCCAGCAGGAAATCCAGAAATGGAGCAGCAGATGAGAGATCTCCGAGCAAGGCTTAAGGAGATGGAGACAGTGCAGAGACACGGAGTTGGTGCAGGGGATCTTAGTGATTCCAAGGTTGAAGAGGAAGCTGGACGTGAAGAAGAGGTCACAACAGAGGATGCATCAACTGAGTGATTGATTAAAGCTATCGCCAGTATGAGTTCCAAGACCAAAATGGATATTCCAGCTTATGAAGGAAGCCTGGATGCAGAAGAGCTGCTAGATTGTATTAGGGCTCTTGACACCTACTTCGATTATGAGGACATTGAAGAGGACAAGAAAGTCAAGCATGCTGTAACACGCCTGAAAGGACATGCAACATTGTGGTGGGATGAACTACAAGCTGATAGACGCTGCAAAGGAAAGTAGAAGATCAAAAGTTGGGATCGAATGATCGCGAAGATGAAGGCGAAGTTCATCCCGAGAGATTATCAAATCACTTTTTTCAGGTGAATGAAAAACCTGAGACAGAAGTTGATGACGGTGAAGGAATACACTGAAGAGTTCTACCGACTGAACATCAGAGCAGGTCATCGGGAGAGCGATGATGAGAAGGTTGCCAGATATTTGAATGGTCTGAGGTATGACATTCAGGATGAGTTAAGCATGCTAACCATCCGAACGGTGGAAGATGCTTACCAATTGGCTCTGAAAGCCGAGGAGAAGTTGAGCCATAAGAAAGGTCAGGGAGGGCGAGGCAGAAGTCAGCCCAGAGGCAAGGCAGTTGCCCAAGAGAAAATTCAAAAGCCCAAGGAGGAATGGAGAAAACCTCAGGGTAAGGTTGAGAGAGGCGGAACCTCACAGAGGTAGCCATATGTTGAGCAGAGAGGACAACAAAATGATCAGCGAGGAGATTATGCTGATGAAAATACTCTTCCTCGTACTAGAGGTCGAGGCAGAGGAAGAGGAGGAGTCATCACATGTTTTACATGTGGGAAGAATGGGCACAAGTCATTCGAGTGTCCAAAAAAAAAGAAGGACATTGGAGAAGCTCACATCATAGAAGCGTAGAGGCGAGATGTTGAGGACGAATATGCAGATAGTGGAAGGTCGCTTGGGATGCATAAATTCCTTTTGACACCTGAGAAATAGGTGGAGGACACAACTCAGAGAAGCAGACTGTTCAGAACCGCATGCACAAGTAAGGACAGAATGTGCAAGGTCATTGTGGACAGCTGGAGCACAGACAATCTTGTTTCAACCAAGATGGTGGAAAAGTTAGAGTTGGAGACAACCGATCACCCGAGTCCATACAAAGTTTCATGGCTACAGAAGAGACATCAGGTGTCATTAAACAATGTTTAGTTGAATTCAAGATAGGTTGGTATAATGATAAAATTCTGTGTGATGTTATTCCCATGGATGTATGTCATCTATTGCTGGGTAGACCATGGTAGTATGCCATAAATGTTGTTCATGACAGAAGGATGAACACATACACTTTAGAGAAGGACGGAAGAACACATATATTGCTTCCGATACAGGATAAAGAAGTGAAGCCGGAAGTAAGCAACACGATACTTCTTATGAGTGGGAAGGAGCTGCTTACAGAGATGGGGAAGAAGGAAGATCCACAATTCTTTATGGTCAGGAAACTGAGAATTGTCTTGACTAGCACAAGAGTGGATGACCTACCAAATGAGGTTCAGGAACTGTTGGGAGAGTTCGCTGACATCATCGTGGACGAACTACCTCGTTCATTGTCACTGATGAGGAGTGTGAGTCATCACATCGATCTCATACCCAGAGCTAGTTTGCCGAACAAATCTGCATACAGATTGACGCCACAAGAGAATGAGGAGGTCAGGAGGAAGGTACAGGAGTTGCTGGATAAAGGACTGTTTAGGGAAATCCTGAGTCCGTGTGTTGTTCCGACAGTGCTTAGTCCGAAGAAGGATGGAGGCTAGAGAATGTGCACCGATTCAAGGGCGATAAACAAAATCACCATCAGGTACAGATTTCCACTACCAAGAATGGATGATCTGATGGATTGCCTGAGTGGGGAAAATTATTTTTCAAAGATTGATCTAAAGAGCGGATATCATCAGATTCACATGAGAGAAGGTGATGAATGGAAGACAACATTCAAGACAAATGAAGGTTTGTACGAATGGCTGGTCATGACGTTTGGTTTGACAAACGCATCGAGCACATTCATGAGGCTGATGAATGAAGTCCTAAAGGAATTCATCGGGAAGTTTGTAGTCGTATATCTGGATGATATACTGATCTACGGTAAGACAAAGGATGAGCATTTGAAGCATTTGGCCATTGTGATGAAAAAGTTGCAGCAGGAAAAGTTGTTGATCAATATGAATAAATCCTCATTTATGAAGACAGAGCTCATTTATTTGGGTTTTTTTATTTCGTATAATGAGTTGAAGATGGATCCAGAGAAGGTGGAAGTGATCATGAATTGGCCATCACTGAGAAATGTTTTCGAGGTGAGAAGTTTTCATGGTTTGGCTAGTTTATACAGAAATTTCATTAGGAATTTCAGTGGAATTAGTGTAACAATGATGGACACAGTGAAGAAGCGACACCAAAATTTTCATTGGACAGCAGAGGCTGAGAAAAGCTTCAATTTGTTGAAGCGAAAGATCACAGAGCAACCAGTGTTAGTGTTTCCATACTTTCAGAAGACATTTCAGGTGAAATGTGATGCCAGTGGATACGCCATAGGAGCGGTCTTGAGTCAGGATGACAGGCCAGTTGCATATTTCAGTGAGAAGCTGGATGAAGCAAAGATGAAATACTCCATGTACGACAAAGAGTTTTATGACATCATACAGACATTAAAGAAGTGGAGGCATTACTTGATACCCAGGGAATTTTTATTATACAACGATAATCATGCATTGCAGTTTGTGAGTCAACAAGAGAAGTTGAATCAGAAACATGCAAAATGGGTAGAGTACATGCAGAATTTTACATTTGTAATTAAACACATTTCAGGGACTGCTAACAAAGTAGTTGATTCTTTGAGCAGGAAATGTTTATTGCTGCAGGAATTCCGATTCAAGACATTGGGTTTTGAAAACCTGAAGGACATGTACGCATGAGATGCAGACTTCGGGGAAGCATATGAAGCAGCCGAGAACCAAGTTCTTAGAGATCGGAGCCCATGGATAGACTACATGATCCAGGAGGGATTGTTGTTCAGAGGCAATCAACTGTGTATTCCAATTTGCTCCATGAGGGAGAACTTGTTGAAAGAGAAGCACAGTGGAGGCTTGGTAGGTCATTTTGGCCACGAGAAAACATTCGCAAAGTTGAGCGAATCGTATTTTTGGCCAGGCATGCAAACAACTGTCAAGAGGTTTGTTGACGAATGTAGAATTTGTCAGCATTCGAAGGGACAAAAGAAGAATGCAGGGTTTTATCAGCCATTACCCATACCCGAGAGGCCATGGGAGGCAATAAGCATGGAATTTGTATTGGTTTTGCCGAGGATGCAAAGAGGGGTTGATTCCATCTTTGTAGTGGTGGACAGGTTCTCGAAGATGGCACATTTTATTCCATGCCAGAAGAACAGCGATGCGACGCACATCACAATTTTATTTTTCAAGGAGGTTGTTAGACTTCATGGATTGCCGAGAAGCATAGTCTCGGACAGGGATACCAAATTCATAGGTCATTTTTGGAGGACGCTATGGAAGAAGATTGGAACTAACTTACCGTTTAGTTCATTTTACCATCCGCAGACAGACGGACAGACCGAGGTGGTCAACAGAAGTCTAGGGATTTATTGAGGAGCTTGGTGATTGAGCACCATAGCAGCTGGGACAACATATTGCCACAGGCAGAGTTTGCGTACAATGATTCTGTGAATCGGAGTACAGGAAAAAGCCCATTTTAGATTGTGTATGGGACGCAACCGAGGGGATTTTCTAAACTCAGGGAGTCAGAGCAGACTGCAACTAGAAGCGCTAGTGCAGAAGAGTTCGCTGAATCAATGAAGGAACTTCACGGTAAGGTGAAGCAACGACTAATGGATTCAAATAAAGAGTACAAACACAGAGCCGATCAGTGGAAGAGACAACTTCACTTTGAATTTAGTGATCTTTCTCTAGCACACTTGAGGAAAGAAAGGTTCTCGAGGGGAACATACAATAAACTCAAGATGGAGAAAATCGGTCCATGCAGAGTCCTGAAGAAATTCAGAGAGAATGCATATGAGATTGAGTTGTTGGATGGCATCGGGATATCTCCGATATTTAATGTTTCAGATTTATACCCATACAGGGCTAGAGAAGCAGAGGCTGGAACTGAGGAACTAGTGATTCAGTGGATGAATCAATTACCAGTTGCAGGGAAGCCGCAGATGGAGCGTATACTGGACAAGAGAGTGGGTAGAAAGACCAAGCGAAAGGAATATTTTGAGTACCTGGTCAAATGGAAGAACCACCCAGTGAAAGACGCTAGATGGGAGACTGAAGCAGTTATCCAAAAGCATGGACAGACCATGCAGGAGCTCATGGACAGGAGCCCATGAAAATTTTCAAGCTGAGGAGTATGATGCAGGAGCATCGTTCAGTCATAAAGCGAGCCAACGCGGAAGTGGAGAACAGCTGGACAACGCCAGCACAATTTTTGAAACACCTTGATTTTGTTGCGCGAAACATTAATGTGTGAAATTAATGAAACACACTTGTACATTGTAGTGGACCTTGAGCGGATAGCTCACGTCCTTAAGTAGTTGAGGCATTTAATAGATTTAATGCAGTTAGATAGAATATTTTAATTTTAGATTTGATAGTTTATAACTCGAGAGGGAAACGGGATATAGATACCCTCCTTTGTACATTGTACCATTATTATTGAGCGCATTCTGAAGAGAATAGTAACAGAGAAGTGTTTGAAGAACTTCCATGTACATATATTGAATTAATGGAAAAGATCTGATTCAATTCCATGGTTGTGTTATTCTCTGTGTACTGTTGATGTTGTGCTCATGAATGTTTGTTTTCTTACCATGCACTTGCTTTTATATGATGTGTATTTGATTTCATGGATAAAGTGAAGTCTGGGAGAATAAGGAGTTAGTTTCAATTGTTTCTCTATCTTGAACCAGAGGATTCCTGCAAGGACTGCAGTTGAATTTGTCTGCAAGGAGTGCGTGACTGCAAGGTTCAAGTAGAGAGAACTTTTGTTCTAAGTTCCTCGAGATGCAAGTTGAGCACAAAACCATGCAAGGTGTGCACAGGCTGGACGAAGACTCATAATTGCGATTCTGAGCAAAGAGAGTCAAGACTGTTGCTGCAGGTTAGTGCGCAGAGTCAAAGAACTTCAACACTTAGCGTGTTTTGAAGATTCGCCGCAAGGGTGCATACAAGAAGTTCTTCCTGATGGATTTTAAGTCACAAATCTCAGGAGAGATAAGCCTTTGAATTCATCTAGGGACTGCACAGAGAGGTTGTGCTGGATCTTGCAGAGGTTCAAGGAAGCCATTGTGCAAGTGAGGAGAAAGTTCGAAGATCAAGAGGGTAGGAGCATCGATCGGGATCACGAGGAGTATAGCTCAACTCGTGAATCGACATATCGAGAGTTCACGAGAAAGGGGCGGAAGGATTGGCTGCGGAAGTTGTGAAAGGGAAAGAAGCGACATTCCGATGATCACGTGGATAGTGTGGGCCACAGAGAGGTGATGTGACAGGTGACATGGGATATCAGTGTCTCGACATCGGTAGTCGAGGCAGGAATCACTTGGTCGCGCAAGTAGCGAGGTTTCGAGGGAGCGAGATTGCGAGTTGTCGGCATCTCGGCACATCGGATCTCCGGAGTTTGAAATTCGAGTATTTAGTGCCCCGGTCGGCGAAAAGCGATAGAACAAAGTCCCGACAGTGGAGGAAGAAAGTCAACATTGACTAACACATCTCGGGTCTTGGGGATCCGGGAAGGTAACGCATAACGGTTGAACTCACGAGTAGCAAAGTTCCAATCCTCTGAAGAAAGAAATGAGGGTCGCGCAAGATAGAATCTATGGGTGCAAACTTCCGATAGGGAAGTAAAAGAACTATTGAGTTCTTTGGGCCAAAGGGAAGAGAAGGTCATGGTGATCGCGGACGTGCGCGTCGGGGTGCGTCGGCGTCACATTGCAACTTCAAAAGGAGAAAGAAGATAAGATTCAAGAAGGTCACTAGAAGATTCTTGAAGAAGTTGAACTTCATCTAAAGGATGTACATTCCAAATATGATGGTATGATCTCCAAATATAGAGTAATAAAATACCAATAAAGGATGATATAGGATTCCATTGTCTATGAAAATAATATATATGAAATGCATGTGTAGAATGAACAAAACCCCTCAAATGTGAAACCATATCAACACCCTCATTATTAAGAAAGATTTCAATGAAGACAAGAAGATAAATATCAACATTATCAAGGAAGAATATGCAATAATCATCAATATTTATGGAATATGGCATCAAAAAACCATTATTAAACAAGATATTATCATAGACCAACATCTACTACAAATTGGAAAAGATTCAAGAACAATACAGGGAATACAAGGAAACAAATTATGCAATAACCAACCACCAATGATTACAACTGAAAATAATTTAGTTTGGATGCATGGATCATCATCAATGGAAAGAGGAAAGTAGGAACATAAGAAAATCATATTACTTAGTTTCATGACATGTGAATCCTTTAATTGTAAATCTTTGATGACAAAGATTTTTTAAGGAGGGTACTATGTTATGACCTAAGGGGAGCATATATAGGGATACATGTATTTGATATGAACCCAAGGGGGGCATATATGGTCCTAAAGGTACATGTAATGTGTAAATATATATGTAATAGGGTCGGTATAATAGTAAAGGGGCCCCATGTGTAGGTGTGAATAGGTGTATAAAGAGATCATGTATTTATTATTGTAGACATGTGAATTGGGATGTATGAATGTATTTGGTTATTTTGAGGAGGTTCTCCTATTCTTTAAGTATTTATTGCATAACTTCTCTATATAGTAGTTTTTCTCCATGCTCAATGTCATCGCACATATTGTAGGTTGGGAAAATCCCGACCCAATTCAGAATATGGAGAGAACTATGGGAGAGTCTACCAACTGTCGCCTTACATAAACCCTCCCCTCACTTTAGTAGAGGAGAAATCCTACAAAAGGGGGGAATCTCAGGTGACCCTAGAGGGAAATGAGATGGAAATTGAGTTTATGGAAAATAATTCCCCTATAATTCAAAATACTAAGTGGAATGTGGCTTGAGAACGAATCTTGGAGATATTCAATGGTTTCCAAGTGCTTGAGTACTTGTGGAAGATAATTGTACCTTCTCAATAAACAAGAAAAGACAAATGTAAAAGCCAAGATATCCAATAGACAAGCAAGTGAATCTTGTTATCATGTATACAAATAGTAAACAATGATAAAAATCAACAACTAAATGATAATCAAAGATGCTAAATAAGTCACTAAAAGTCTAGTTAAAGGTGTAAGAGATAAGTTAGTAATGACTAGTATAACTCAAGTAAGATAGAGAAAGACTTTAGAAACAATATAGGGTTATTTAAATATGTTATTGAGGATATATTGTAAAATAATTATGGTTGTATAAAAATATTTCTACAGCAGAAAATTCTAACCACCAAAAATTACAAGTAAACCACCCAAAATATGCTAAATGACAAGTAGATTTTTATGGCAGCTTTCTAGAAAATTTTGACGGTTGTAAAGAGACAAAATGTAAAATTTTGAGAGCAATTTGTTTCACCCCTAATGGATGTACCTTTAATTTTATAACAACAATAAGATATCCTTGTCCAAATAGGACGTCCTAGTGGCTTAAGCAAGCTAGTAGAGCATATAATTGATTCCACTTCCAACAATTTGAAAATCTCTTAAAATCACGTTACCCAGTGCAAGCAATTTATTTATCCAATGAAAATTTTAGATTATTTACTTTAATATATTGGGTAAATGGATTATTGGATGTGAGATTTAGACCCATAATATCCCTAGGGGTGTAATCCCTTTTACTCCCTAGGGCATACAAATCTAACTAAGGTAAATCTAGGAGGGTGTACACCCTTGTTCTCCTCCTAACAACCTTGCCAAAATGACTTATCAACAAAAAAATGAGATAAATATTGGTGGAGGATGTATGAAATTATACTCCTCCTAGGGTTTCAAACACTAATAGCATGGAACAAGAATAAAATACCAATTAATGCAAAATTTTCCTTACCAATTCCACAAGATGCAAGATCAAACCCTAGTTTACCAAACCATATCCATCCATAAGGAAGATAAGAAGCCTCCAAGAGGTGCACACCACCTTAGAACCAAAACATACCAATAGAAATCACCAAAATATATTTTCACAAGAAAGAGATATCCAAATTTCCTAAAGAGGGTGCAAATTCTAGTCAAGTATCCTTCTCACAATGGGAGAGCTATGTAAAAATGAAATGTCCTTGATCTCTATTTATACAAGATCACTAAAAAGAGTTTTTCCACTATAAATTAGGTTAAAATACAAATTAAGGAGACCAACCTACTTTACTTTTCCCCTTTATAACTTTAAATTTAATTTGCACATAAGATAAACCCTAAAACATGATGTCATCCCCTTGATGGGTGACCTTTTGGCACATGTAGGAAGTTGTTGGAGTTGGATAAGGTAGTGCCAGGCCTCCAAAATACATGTTTCTTCAAGTAAATAATATCCTCCTCAATGGAAGGTGTATTCCATCAAAACATGTCAAGTGTCCATCAACTCAACACCACCACCACAAAACCCTAGCCACAACAAAACATCAAGCCTCAAAATGTAGTGCTCTATCCTCCAAATGAAAATAGTTGGGGTGTTGAAGGGATAGGAGATGTACTATAATGTGTCTCTCAGGCCTCCAAAGGCTACAATCATCATCCGGTGTGTGTACCATGGCATCCGACCTGTGGGATTCTTGCCCCAGTGAAGGCCCAAGATGGGCTTGTTTCTCCAAAATTTCCATCAACAAGGTCCTGCAAAGACAAACAAGTGATCCCTCCAATGATATCAAGTGAAAGCATCATGGAAAGTAAAATCACATTAAAATAAGATCCATCCAAGCATGAACATAACAAACTACCTCATCAAACTAAACAAGTGCTCAAAGACCCTATGCAATTTTCCAAGTTTACGTATGGGAGGGTTGACAAGGTGACCTATTGGGTGATTCATTCCTCAAGTCAAAGAATGTTTCCTAAGTGGAACCCTCCCTAATACATGTGGAAAAAATGAAGTGGATGGGGGAAACAATTTTGGGCATGGGTTTCATGACATGCAAGGGTTCATAGTGTCTCATTTATGGGTGCCTTTGTAGAGGGTGTGTTGCACATTCGTTTTCAATGCAACTTTTTTCCAAGCCCATTTATTGTCAGTAATTAATTAAAGTTCAAATCAATTGGGTAATATAAGACATGGAAATAAAAGAGTATCTCAATGTCACTTGAAGTTATATGTACACATAGTTCCATATGCATGGAAAGAATGGGACACCACATAAGTGTACACACCTCAACAAGCGGGACACCTATATAATGTGAGTTTGTTTTTGCAGGTATTAAAATTATTTTAAGGGGAAAATTCCATTGTTCTCAAGACCTCTTTGGGAGAACATCCAGAAAGTTATGTTTTGTCTTTTGTGTTTTTCCAACTAGATTTCCCTCTAGACCTTCAACCTCTTCCTCCCATGAAATGAGGTACAATCCCTTCTTGGGTCAGTACACCCGAAGATACCAAAAGATGAGGGGAAGAAAATGATGAAGTGTGGAAAGTGTTAATTATGATTGGGAATGGTACGATGACTCATCAAGGAGACCTCCTAGTAGAAAACCTTTCCTCAAGGGTAACAACTTACTAGGACACAATTTCAACCACCAAGATGAAACAGGGCAAAGAGCATAATTTCTTAGAAAACATTCTATAATCAAGAGAATTTTTAATGCAACATATTCAAATTCCTCAAGTACTAAAGTGAAAATTACCACAATACCTGACTTGTACTCATGGAGAAATACCCACTATCTTCTAGAAGTGAGTCGATGTGGTGAATTCCATCATGATGAATTGAAGAAGTATGGTGGTGAAGCGAGTCTTCATCTGTGTATGTGGAAACTGTCAGTCAATCCATATCTCGGTACTCCATGTCTACAACTTTAGGGCCTCGAGACATCAGCTCCTTAGTTATCCCTAGAAATGGGGGATAGCATTTGTCTCCCACTTGGGGACATGTACTCGTCGTAGAGTGCATGAGAACCTCAACATATCCTGGTTAGACTATGCCTACACACACACACTTAAGAAACAAACTATAAAATATAGGGTGTCTCACACACCCTTCATTCATATAATCAAAATCCAAAACTTCAAAATTGATAACTAGTTCTAGAAAAAAGAAAATTTTGTACCTTTTTCATAAAACATGATGAAAACAAAAGATGTAAATCAATAATGAAAGTAGATAAAAATGAAATCATAAATGAAATTCATCTAAACTACCATGAGAAATAAGTATGAAAATGAAAGAAATAAAGATGGCATACATACTTACCTGGGGCCCCGTGGCCCTAAAGGTAAGGTCATGACATGTCAAGTGAAGTCGTACAACTAGTGCTACCATCTATTCATCATTTCATCAAGGAATATCCCCTTGTGCTTAGTAATTTAATATAAAAAAGATAAGTTGAGAACAAAATAACGATGAGCATAAATAAACATATAGTCAATCATGAAATGAAACTCATAAACATGGGTGGGAGGGAAGAAATCCTACTGGAAAGAACAACCACGAGCTCCATCGATTCATCTCTAAATAGGACTATTGTGCATACATGATGGTTCATCTTCTTCCTCATCAACATGACCACTACTTCGTGAAGACTAAGGATATATGAGATATCCCAAAAGGACCCCATGATTTCCTCTAGAATTAGAAGGGACAGACTCAGGTTTAAAGAAAAAGTCCTTCCCGAAACCCAAAACATGTTGCTTCATCATTTGCAAATCCTTATAAAAATCCCCAAGATGAAAACATTGTTTCTCAGTATTTGGTTGCTCCAATATGGCCACAACTTTGTATTCATTAGAATTTTAGCATGAAGGCAATGGGAAATATTCATAGAGAAAATTTTCATTTCCAAAAGGACACGTATCACAATTCCCAAGGGATGATTTATCTAGAGTATATTGTGACAAGTCACCCTCAAATGGATGAAATAAATTCGTGACCATATCATCATTAGGTTGCTAAATACATGAATCATATATGCATGAAGATCAATCCTCTGAAAATGATAGATGGACTCATTTTTCTTGGGATCAATATTCAATGTCATAAATGAGATCTCTATCAAAAATTAAATATCCCACATCCCATCTATGTCTCTCAATATGTTGATCAACCATGTTAGAGAGGCCCTCCACAATATCATGTGCATCATTGAGGCTACTCATATCTTCATCTTCATGTGCAGAAAGAATGTAAGGATGGACAACTTCACCTTCATCAAGTGGGAGAATGGACATTGATATCTCATATGGATCTTCATCATCGATATCTTCTAAGAAACTTTCTTCATGGATATTTTCTTCAAGCACTTCTTTTGCAAGTGGTGGGCGATACTCTTCCTCATTTTTACATTCTTCAATTGTCATCCTTCCATCCACTAGAAAAATTTGTCTATAAAGGGAATATTTGAGCTCATGGAGGGTAGCCTACAAATCCTGAGTAACTGGTCCTCAATACCTGAGAAACTCTTTAACAAGTTTTGTAGAAGACTAGATACTTTTCGGATCACATGAGTGTGCAAGACACTTCCTTTGACTTGAATCCATAGAAGATACATAAATTTTAATTAGTACATATTCATGCAATACATTTATACTTGAATCATACCTCATATAATTCACAACATGGGTGACCGCTATAGTTGGGTCACCACTGAATTTGGGGAAACTTTCCCTCCACTCCATAGAGCAATAATTTGGATATCCAGGAATATTCTGAACATCAAAATAAGGTATACCGTATGGAATGCCCATGGTAAATCTTGTGATTCCATAGTTCCATTATATGGGTTGTTTCTTCAATGGATTCACCAAATGAAATTAGTGTTCATGAAAAATGGAGAGGGTATCTTCCCTAATTGGAGTCGCTAGGAAATCTTGGGGTTAAGGCTTTAGGAAAATATTGACAAAATGTTCTTAGGTCTAGAAAGAGGATTCAAAATCCTCCCCGATGATGACATGAAAATGTTATCGCACATATTGTAGGTTGGAAAAATCTTGATCCAATCCACAATATGAAGAGAACTATGGAATATTCTACCCACTGTCACCTTAGATAAACCATCCTCTCGCTTTGGTAAAAGAGAAACCCTACACAAGGGGGAATCTTGGGTGAACCTATTGATTCGAAAATGGATTAGAAATCATACACCACTTGATTTGAATCGAGTGTCTCTAATATCACTTGATCCTCAAATAGTATTAAGTATGACACCACTTTCTTAGTCCAATATTATTTTATTGACAGTGTTATAGCATGGAAGTGACATATCTTACTTAAGCAAAACACTTCAACTAATGAACATAACTTGCATAATCATTCATACACGAACATATATAGAATCACATGAAATAAATAATTGTATTTCACAATGACCTTCTTGCATGTTACTCAAACTCAATTACAAATTTCAAATTCCGCACCATCTCGAAAAACTAAATCCAATGACTATAAATACTATATATTTATTTACAAAATGCCCAAAGGCTCTCTTACAACTCAAAAATCCCAAATTTGCAGAATTTTGGCTTAAAAATGAGTGGTAAATTGTCACCATCGACTCTGTCTCGGAAAATCGATTCCAATGACTATAAATACCCTATAACTATCAAAAGACTACATAA
>JZKD02S1871037.1:36979-47863 GCA_000966675.3 Picea glauca
CAAGTGGGTAGAAATGGACTTTCAAATTTCTAGGTGGAAAATAGAAAGAGATCAAGTGAAGGTATCGTATACTGCCAGGAGGGTGGTGCTAAAATTTCAAATTTCCAGGAGGGCACTAAGATGGGATCACTGGATCTCATAGACTGCCTGAGTGTAGAACAGAAAATTCAGGTTGCCAGGAGGGCAATGAGATGATATCATCGGAGGATCTCATAGACTTCTAGGAGGGAAGAGAGGAAATCCCATATTTCCAGGTGGGCAAAGGAGAAAATATGAGCTCAAAGGTGAGCTCATATCAACATGGACAGTTGACAGAGAAGGAAGATCAGAAGAGAGTTCTGATGATTGGGAAAATTCGAGTATTCCTTCCAAATAGTCCAGTAGAGACTAATACAAGTGTTGTGCATGAGGGTATAGTGCAACAAGAATCTGAGAAGGAGGCCATGGGGCCAAATGATTTTAAGGTTAACTATGTCTATGATGCAGGTACAAGAGGAACTACAGTCATCATAGACTGTCATGATGAGGGAGAAGATGTCAGAAGTTGCCCAAGGAGAAGAAGAGGAGCACACAGTTGAGATGCTCACTCCTTGGGAGAAGGAGCTAGAAATGTTGGAGGATTGGTTGAACATCCTAGAACCGGTAGATGACTTCCATGAGAAAAAATTCATGCAGATGTTAGCAGAAGAGAATTTGGAGGAATTTCTCAGAAATTTTAGCCAGGGAGCTGAACAGAGTATGACTGCAATGTCGAGGCATGCAGCAGAAGATGAAGGGAAATTCTAGTCTGAGGAGAAGCTGGAGGAAGCTATAATTCAACCACCACAAGGAAAAATGGTAGAAGAAAATATGTCAAAGAAGGTGACTAAAAAGCAGGTCAGTCAAGAAGAAGCGCAGTCTTTAGAGTTGAATTTTGCAATAGGGAGGCAAGTTGAGGCCACAAAGGAAGAAGATGGCATGGGAGATCTAGTTGATCTACCCATTTGCAGGGAAGAAGTGCAGCAGAGCAGGCTACAAAAGGAGAGCCATCCCTAGGAGCAGCTGGACAAGATAATTAAAGAGATCACAAGTCTGATGATCGGATCAGTAGAAGTGGTCAGCAAAGGAGAGTTGATCAGAGGCGAACCTGCCATAGCAGTAGGGTAGCAGAAGCAATAGCAGTAACGAAGCGATGGAGTGGATGGACAACTCCGAAGAACTGTTTGGGATCCAGGTGTATTTCAATAACGATGTTGGGAAGCTCATGAGAAGGAGCTCATTATTTTTTTAGTAGAGGAGTATGATGCAGGAGCATTGCTCCAAGCTATCTACATGCCATCTAACCAGTACATCAAGTGCACATTCAATGGAAGGAGAGAGGTGTAGCCCTCTCATTTTTTTCAAAATTCAAAAATTGTATTAAATGATTCTAAGGCTAGTAGATCCAAAATCCATGCATGTGCGTAGGATTTAGATAAAGGTTGCCTTAAATGGTTGTAAGTCTGAGATCTAGATATGATTCGGACTAGACAGTCATTCAATGTAATTGAATGTAAATTAATGAGAGTTGGTGAGGATGGAAGGAAGATCTCAAGGAACCCCTCTTTGTAAAAATATCCTCTTTGTATCTATATTTTAGTTAGGAAGAGTAGAACAGAGAATAGGAAGATAGAGAATAGGGAGAAGAGAGGAGAGTCGAGACTCTATTGTAGTTCGAGTTCAAACACATTGTAATCAGGCATTCTTGATTAATACAATCATAGAATTTTTCCTGCATGTTGTTGTTCATGTGTTGGTGAGTTCATGAATGAATGTCTTTATGTGTTGATGATATGTTGTAGATGTATGTTAGATGAGCATTTGCAGGGATAGATAGGTTTCCCTATATGAGAGTTCTTTGATTTTCAGGTTTGGGATCTTTGTGGCTTCATGCAAGAGGTTGCATGACAGAATACTGCGGGTTCTGTAAGATAGTGCAAGGAGTGCACTTCTGAATTCTGTGAAATTTCAGACAAAGACGTGCCAGAAGGGACCACCATCTGAAGTCATTGATTCAAGGAGGAATCCTCAAGGTTGTTGAACACCTTGAAGGAGAAACTATGCAGAGGAGAGCACCGAGAGGAGAAGCAGAATTGTGAGAATTCTGTAAAGGCTCTGCCAGAAGGGAATTGAGAAAATGCACAGGATGCATTGAGGAGAACTCTATTTTGAGTTTAATGAGAAGACAGAATCACTGAGGATTCTGGAGAATTCTTCCAGGTGGGCATTAACAAAGTGCATAGAGTGCACAGAAGAATTCTATTTCGAGTTCGGAGAGAAAATAGAACCACTAAGGAATCTATGGAAACTCTACCAGGAGGGCATTGAGCAGTTGCATGGAGTGCACAAAAGGACTCTTTTTGAGTTCTGTTGGGAAGAGAAGTGTCAAGGAGATACACTCACAAATTTACCGAATACTCTACAGAGCTCAGCAAGGAGGGCTTGAGCAGAAGGTCATCAGGAGGACACCAGATTTCCCTTTGAAGACACAAAAGGGTGAGTCTCCTAGAGGCTCAGGTAAATAAATCTCAGGAAGGATAGTGCCTTAGTGCACCAAGTAACAACAAAGTGAGGTGAAGGTCGAGAAACCCTTTGAGGTTTCACAGTCGACAAAGCTCAGGAAGGATAGCGTTCCTAGAATGCAGGCGATATCCAAGGGAATTGAGTTCGTAGAGGAAGCAAAGGTTGAGGCCTTTGAAACTTCATAAAATCTCCCAAGGGGAGGGAGGAAGTTATCAAGCTTAGGAGGGAGAAATACTACCATTACATCAGATGGAGAGACGATATTTGAACCATCGAGTTTCACTTCCAGACAACAGGAGGAGAGAGCACAAGGAAGAGAAACAGATCTAGTGAAAAGGACCGATAGGAGGAAGTCTCATGGAGTTTAACCTCTGGGAGGTCGTGCAGGAGAAGATATGAAATGGATGGTGGATATGCTTCATGGAGAAGTGAAAAATCTTGTGAGCCATTGGATCTAGCCAACTAGCAAGGAAGTTAGGGCTGAAGAGATTTGACACGTATAAGCTCAGGAGAGATAGGGGTTGTTGGATCCAATCCAACGAGAGTCATCGGATCTTGTGCAAATTCACATTTCGAAGTTTGGGGTTTGGAGAGGAAAGTGATTTTGGAATCACTACATCATGAACTCCTGGTTCACAAAATCCCAAAAATATCTGAGCCATTTCGAGAATTAAGGGATTCTGACACCAGGAGATCGAGAGGGAAGAGTCATCAAAAATCGCGAAAGGACCAGGACCGTCCATCAAGGAGGACACGTGGCGAGCAGTCAAGGTTTCGGGGAAATATCTGAAAGGATGTGGGCCATCGATCCAGTGAGATCATAGCCATTGGTTCAAGAGGTAAATGGACCATTGATCTCTCAGTAGAGAGNTGATTCGGACTAGACAGTCATTCAATGTAATTGAATGTAAATTAATGAGAGTTGGTGAGGATGGAAGGAAGATCTCAAGGAACCCCTCTTTGTAAAAATATCCTCTTTGTATCTATATTTTAGTTAGGAAGAGTAGAACAGAGAATAGGAAGATAGAGAATAGGGAGAAGAGAGGAGAGTCGAGACTCTATTGTAGTTCGAGTTCAAACACATTGTAATCAGGCATTCTTGATTAATACAATCATAGAATTTTTCCTGCATGTTGTTGTTCATGTGTTGGTGAGTTCATGAATGAATGTCTTTATGTGTTGATGATATGTTGTAGATGTATGTTAGATGAGCATTTGCAGGGATAGATAGGTTTCCCTATATGAGAGTTCTTTGATTTTCAGGTTTGGGATCTTTGTGGCTTCATGCAAGAGGTTGCATGACAGAATACTGCGGGTTCTGTAAGATAGTGCAAGGAGTGCACTTCTGAATTCTGTGAAATTTCAGACAAAGACGTGCCAGAAGGGACCACCATCTGAAGTCATTGATTCAAGGAGGAATCCTCAAGGTTGTTGAACACCTTGAAGGAGAAACTATGCAGAGGAGAGCACCGAGAGGAGAAGCAGAATTGTGAGAATTCTGTAAAGGCTCTGCCAGAAGGGAATTGAGAAAATGCACAGGATGCATTGAGGAGAACTCTATTTTGAGTTTAATGAGAAGACAGAATCACTGAGGATTCTGGAGAATTCTTCCAGGTGGGCATTAACAAAGTGCATAGAGTGCACAGAAGAATTCTATTTCGAGTTCGGAGAGAAAATAGAACCACTAAGGAATCTATGGAAACTCTACCAGGAGGGCATTGAGCAGTTGCATGGAGTGCACAAAAGGACTCTTTTTGAGTTCTGTTGGGAAGAGAAGTGTCAAGGAGATACACTCACAAATTTACCGAATACTCTACAGAGCTCAGCAAGGAGGGCTTGAGCAGAAGGTCATCAGGAGGACACCAGATTTCCCTTTGAAGACACAAAAGGGTGAGTCTCCTAGAGGCTCAGGTAAATAAATCTCAGGAAGGATAGTGCCTTAGTGCACCAAGTAACAACAAAGTGAGGTGAAGGTCGAGAAACCCTTTGAGGTTTCACAGTCGACAAAGCTCAGGAAGGATAGCGTTCCTAGAATGCAGGCGATATCCAAGGGAATTGAGTTCGTAGAGGAAGCAAAGGTTGAGGCCTTTGAAACTTCATAAAATCTCCCAAGGGGAGGGAGGAAGTTATCAAGCTTAGGAGGGAGAACTACTACCATTAGATCAGATGGAGAGACGATATTTGAACCATCAAGTTTCACTTCCAGACAACAGGAGGAGAGAGCACAAGGAAGAGAAACAGATCTAGTGCAAAGGACCGATAGCCATCAGATCCAGAGGAATTCTCATGGAGTTTAACCTCTGGGAGGTCGTGCAGGAGAAGATATGAAATGGATGGTGGATATGCTTCATGGAGAAGTGAAAAATCTTGTGAGCCATTGGATCTAGCCAACTAGCGAGGAAGTTAGGGCTGAAGAGATTTGACACGTATAAGCTCAGGAGAGATAGGGGTTGTTGGATCCAATCCAACGAGAGTCATCGGATCTTGTGCAAATTCACATTTTGAAGTTTGGGGTTTGGAGAGGAAAGTGATTTTGGAATCACTACATCATGAACTCCTAGTTCACAAAATCCCAAAAATATCTGAGCCATTTCGAGAATTAAGGGATTCGGACACCAGGAGATCGAGAGGGAAGAGTCATAAAAAATCGCGAAAGGACCAGGACCATCCATCAAGGAGGACACGTGGCGAGCAGTCAAGGTTTCGAGGAAATATCTGAAAGGATGTGGGCCATCAATCCAGTGAGATCATAGCCATTGGTTCAAGAGGTAAATGGACCATTGATCTCTCAATAGAGAGATTTCAGCATTTCATGGACAGGGGATTTGAGAAGGAAAAGGGGAACACTTGCCTCGCGATTCCCCGAATCACAAAACCTCAAAAGTGTTCGAAGGAGTAGCCCTAGGTCATGGGACAGGGTCACATGGACAAGACCAAGTGGGAAGCTTGTCACTCTCCATCCCTTTCAGGGTTTGGAATTTTTTGTAATTCCGAGGACAAGGAGCCGGGGCACTTTGCATTGAAAACCCCGAAGTCTAAGCATCGTTGAGCCCATTTAGGCATTTCAACATTTCGGGGTTCGGAAAGTAGAGGAAGCAGTGGTTTGGGTCACTGCATTTCAAACTCCTGGTTACTGAAATCCCGATACATCCAGGACTGTTGGGTCGAGGGATAACTCTATTTCGAGTTTTGTAAGAAGGAGATGAAGACTCACACCTGGTGCACATTGTGCAGGTGGGGTTTTCATGGAAGGACCTATGGATTGAATTCATGGGGTTCCAGTGAGGGCTCGAAAGAACTATTTCAATTCTGCAGATTCAAAGAATATCAATCCTGTGTGGATTTTGGCCCGAGGGTTGGGGTCTATGTCACCCTCTAATATTAACGCATTCCTTTCTCTCCACAAATCCCAACAAACAATTAAGGGAAGTTCTTTGAATTCAACTAGAGAATCTTCCTCCCACCAAGATTTTATCACCTCCTCCAATGAAATCCATTCCAAATACCTAACCCCCCAATAAGTGTTCCAATAACAACCCGAAATTCCTTAGAAAATGACATCCAACTAGCATATGAAAAAAAATCTTGGAACAAGTTATACAAAAAGGATACCATCTAGGACTTTCAAATGATCTTTTAAGTAGTATGTCCCATATTAAAACCCTATTGGATAGAACCATCCATATAAAAATGTTAATTTTTACTGAAGCCTTGATCTTCCACACCTTTAACCACCATCATTGTACAAAGTAAGCTTGAACATCAAAAAACGTAGCCTCATAATTGAGCCTTGCAAAATAGAATCCATATGTAGGATTTTTTTCACACACTATTGTGTCCCCCTCCTCCATGTTAGATATATTAATATATATTAGTCCTTTCATAAAACCATCACATTCCTCAACTTCTAAATCTACCAAAATCACCTCTTCATCCTTCTCCCACCCTCCAGCCCCAAACAAATTGACACCCACATAGATAACATGAACCAACAACATAATATTGGAGTTATGTAGAGTAGTTTGTAGGACATTTGAAAGTATAAAATAAATAACACCTCTAATTCAAGGTCCAACACCCAGTCAAATGTGTTTTACATTACCAACCTTCCATTCTAACTAGTTCACAATCAATGGGAAAGACTAGACCAAATATTTCCAAATAGTGGATGCATTTGCAAAAAATTACTTGGCAATCTTATCCACTCTACCATATATAATGGGTGGATTTATTTTGCATCAAAACATCCTTCCATATGTTGGATTACTGAGAGGGGGGGTGAATCAGTAACAGAGCAATCTAATCCTTTTTAACCACAAAATGCAAGTGTTATATCAATGTAGCATTATCATCCAATAGTTGCAAAGTAAATAAATAATGAACAAATGAGAAATCATACACATACACATACACAATACACTAGTGTTTTTACATGGAAACCCAAAGCGGGGGAAAACCACGGAATAATTTTTCTTATATGTATTTAAGAATTACATTCATTGGAAGCATCGACTTCCTTTTTTTTCTAGTTGCAACTAGAAGGAGGCTCCAACTCCCTAGTTTCTCAGGCTACAACCTGAAGGAAGATCCAACTCCCCAATTCTATGGCTACAACCATAAGGAGGCTACAACCCCCTATGTTCTCTGGCTACAACCACCTATCCTTGCCTCGTTCAACCACCCTGAAATATAAGTAGAATGATGGAACCACTTTCACACTATCACTGTGAGATATATTGTTGTAAACCTGTACCAATCGACCCGCACCAAACAACCTATACTAATAACCTGAACCATGCATCAACCATGCATCATCATGTACCTCAACCTCAACAAAAATCCCTCATCAATTTCATCATCAAAATCTAATTTGTAACTCTGTAACAGACATGGTGTATATGATCACATACCTGCAAACCTTCCTCAACAAGAGACTAGCATTTTCATCAAATTTTACTTTAGTCTCACATGACTAGTTTTGGATTAGTCAACAACCCTAATTTGAAATAATCATAACTATGTACCTGTAATGAATAAATTTATAAAAATTGTACACCATGTTATTCAGTGTACTATCTGCAATTTCTATAGGTTTCACTTCTTGAAACCTCCCAGAAAAGTATTTCTAGAAAAAATGGCATACCTTGTTGAATTTTGGCTTATTCTAGAGAGAGAACTTGTACAATGTTCCCTGCATAGAATATTTTTTGTATGGATCTAAAACTGGTACACAAAATACTACATACTTTACTCTAACTAATACATTTTGTCTTATTGAATTTGGATCTTTTATGAAGACATTATGACGTTTTTAACTGAAACACATGTTTTAGACTAGTTTCAGGACTAGCCACAAACCCTATTTTCCACGGAGTGTAACTCCAAAATTACAATGACCCATAAGCTGAAATATTTATCACAACTACTTGGATATGTTTCCTCACTGACCACTCGATTTCGCATTCTGACTCATTCAAGAAAAAAAGTTATTTCGAAAATGGTGAGATGACCTGTAAATAACATACCTTAGAAAGCATCATTAAAAGAATTTGTCCTCCCTTGAATTTCGACCTCCTTTACTTCACCTTCCCTCTGAAATTAGGCTTATATATCATTTTTTTACCTCAGTCACATGTAAATATTCAATATTCTCAAGTGTTATTAAAATGAGATACATTTGCCTCTTATTTATACTTTTATGTAGCTTCCTCAAGGGGTTAACTTTTAATCATCTTAACCTACTTTCCTTATTTTAGAGCTAACCCACGTCTAACCACTTGTCCACTTAGTAATTTATCCATTAAATTTATTATTTAAATAATTTATTTTGTATCCACTTTGACTTATAGTACACTCATCACTTCACTTTATTATTTAAATAATTTCCTCTTTGCAATCACCTTGACTACTTTGACCTTTTAGGGCTTCTAGATGACTCATGAGGGTTCTCCAACTTCACATGGCCATAAATATCTAACCTTGAGGAGTTATGTGATGTTCCACATACCACCGAAAATGGCATGACATGTACTATCCATATAGAACAGTCTTACCCAAATATATCAAAACGCATACCATTATCCATCAAACAAACTTGGGTCCATTGCCCAAACCTTTGTGCTACCGGAATTCTCTACCGGACTTTATTCAAGGGTTGACATCAATGAAAACCAACCCAATTAATCAACAATATCCCCCTTTGGCATTGATGGAAACACTTTGATGCAACATTGAATTCATGGCATGCAATATTGAAGTCATATCACTCATGCTCCCCGTGTGAACATCGCTCCCCCTGGAACCATGCCTTTTTGCTCTACATCTGATAAATCTATCAACTTTTGTCATCAATGGAAAAGGTATCTTTCCATCTGGGGCTTCTCCCCCTAACTAAACTATCCTTGGAGATACTCCCTCTGACTGAACTCTTCCTGAAACTGATCTCCCAACCTGAACTATACTCTTTATGGTGCTTCCTCATGTAAATCTAAGACATATAAGATAAGCATTCAAAATAATTAATTTTGAGTAGAAATTACTCTGATTATATGGAGAATATACTCAAAGGCTTCTATTGGAAGTGGTTTTGTAAATATTTTTTCCACTTGTTCTTTTGTTCCCACATATTCAACTTTGATGTTCTTATCTACAACATGTTTTCGTAGAAAGTGATACTTGATTTGAATGTGCTTCGTCTTGGAGTGCATCATCAATTTATTTGAGATACTGATGGTGCTTGTATTATCACAATAGATTGGAATGGGCTCGCCATACTCAACATGTATTTTGTTTCATCCATAGAACCTGTGTACAACATGTTGTTGTTGCAATATACTCTGCCTCGGTTGTAGATAAGGATATTAATGATTGTTTCTTTCTTAGCCACGATACTAAACACTCACCCAAGTAGAATGTTTCTCCATTGGTGCTTCATCAGTCATCAATGCAACCTTCCCAATCTACATTTGTGTAGGCAATAAGTGATATATCCTTTCCTTTTGGATACCATAATCCAAACTCTTATGTTTCTTTGAGATATCTAAAAATCCTCTTCACTGCTAATACATGTGATTTCTTTGGTGTTGCTTGAAATCATGCCACATGTCCAACTGCCTGCATTACACCTGGTCTGGATCCTATCACATATAGTAATTTACCAATCATTGACTTGTATTGCCTCTGGTTTGTAGACTTTGAATCATCATCTTTGCTCAACTTGCAACTGGTTTGCATAGGAGTGGTAACTGGTTTGCAATCTTCCATTCCAAACCTATTTAGCATTTCTCTGATATACTTAGTTTGAGAAATAAAAATTCCTTGGTTTATTTGACATATCTGAAGACCCAGAAAGAAACACATTTCTCCAAATAATGACTTTTCAAATTCATTTTGCATATTCTTTGCAAATTTTTGGCTTAACCTGTCATCATTGCTTCCAAAAATAATATCATAGACATAAACTTCAATTAATAAAATACTATATTGAGTTACCTTGATGTAGAGGTTGTTGTATGCACTTCCTTTTATGAACCCTTCCTTCTGTAGATATATATCCAGTATAGAGTACCATGCTCTAGGAGCTTGTTTTAGACCATACAAGACCTTCTTCAATTTACACACATAATCTATGTTCTCTGACAACTGAAATCCTTCTGGTTGTTCAATGTAGACTTCTTCTTCAAGTTCCCCATTCAGAAAAGTTGATTTAACGTCTATCTGATACACTTTAATATTCTTGGAGCATGCATAATCTAAAAGCAATCAGATTTCTTCCATTCTGGCAACTGGGGCTAATGTCTCTTCAAATTTGATTCCTTCAATCTATGTGTATCCTTTTGTTGTTGGGGAAAAACACCCTATGGACTAGAAAATAGAGTTTAGACTTTGCATGTAGATATGACCGAATAGAAATTACTTTCTACCTTCATCCCTAGATTTAAATCCCCTTTTCTCAGTAAATGCATGGAAAGATCAACCTACCTCTTTACTGGAATTTGATGTCGATCCTCCATTGTGCTTGATTACTGGTTTGCAATACTCCTTCCAAAGATGACCTGCATTCAAGACGAGTAAAAACTATGCATGCATACTACTTATGTACTAGCGGGTTAGATATCCAAACATATACTGATCAAACTATAAACAGTTCATGAATTGGGACGGGAAAAGAATTTTCTTTATTACTTAGACTGAGTCAACTTACAAAAGTTGAAACCGGCCATTGCTCCTCGAACCTGATCCTAGGCTCCTCTTCTTCTGTCCTTTGACTGCTTTGCTTTGAATCTCCTTTGGCATAAGGAAAGGCTAAAGGGTTGGGACAATAGGAATACATAAATGGGCAGA
>JZKD02S1871037.1:57724-81729 GCA_000966675.3 Picea glauca
TTAGCCTAAGAAGTCTTCTCTGACATTATCAAACAATAACAAAGTTTGGACACCGTTGGGTTCAATTCTCACTACAGGAGCCATGGATAACAATAAGAAATCAATAGGGTATTCGACGATAGGGTTTGACAGAAAAGAAACATAGCCATTTTCCCTGAGCTTCCCCAACACAATGCAAAGGTAGCAAGGGCTAAGCCTTAATGTTATGCGTGTGAGGATAATGGTGTAGATCGAGGTCATGCACTAACATAATATTAGGCTGTACTTGGAAAGACACCTTGGTGTAATAAAACTCATAATAGTTTTAAACCAATATATGCATACCCAAAAATTCAATCAATATGTCAAATAGACAATTGCTTATCCACGATTTGATCAATAAAATCGATATGTCAAATAAACCATTACATCAAAGATTTTATAAATCAAAACCACATTAACAATAATCAAATGCATAAATAGGTGGTGTTTTGATACATATGTAACCAATGGTGTGTTTGAGGCAAAGGAGTTATAACCATGTAAACAATTAGGTTCATGATAAACCAAGTAAACATTAACCCTTTTATGTAATTAACATGAATTCCAACTGTGGGTTTTCACCCTTGCATTTGTGAAAAAAAAAAAAAAAAAAGGTACGCAAAAAGCGGAGGATAATGGTGTCGTTTAATGAGAAAAGTTGTGACGAGTAATGAGGGTTTAAAAAACTTTGTGTAGGCAACTTGTAAAAAGATAGAGATTAATATGGCTGCCAACAATGGTGACACACTGGTAGAAGCAATTATCTCTGCCAAACAAACAAGTCCAGATTAGGATAATCAGAAAAACTCCAACTCGAAAACAACCAAAAAATTGTTTGAACATCATCATCAATCATAAAAAATTCTAGTTTTAGATTGCTTGTTATTTTAAAAGATGAAAACTAATGACAATCTTAACAAAAGCGAGTCACAATATTAAGGTTAAAATCTCCAATACTGTTGACAGAGCCGTTGTTGCCAACAGGCGTCCATAGCCTCAACATGGGTTCCATTTAACCCACTCCAATATCTGTATCTTGCCAAGAAGTTCCAGATGAGAACGAAGGACATTTAAGGTCAAAGATTCCATATCTAAGAATTTTCATGTACCTGACATTGCTTCGCTACCAGTGGGCCTGTTCAGTACCCCGACAAAGTTATCTTGGTGTCATGCATGCATTTACCCGCTGCCAGCAGACCTGTTCAGTATCCCGACGAGTTTACAAGAACTTCCCATGGCTCTCTGAAGATTTATTTAGTTTTAAAGATATTTAATCGAGTGGGGTGACGCTGAAATTCCTGACGTTTTGGACATATTTTAATAAATTACAGACCTTGAGCGAATTTTTAACTGTCCTTCATTAAGATCTAGAGATAGTTTATTGATAAACCGACCTTCAAAGGCAGGGAGACATCTATGAGTTGTTCTCTTAAGGAACAGGGACAGCGTAAGAAGAAATTTTTATGGATAATCATGAAAAGCTTCAGTTACAGATTGAAATCAAGAAACGCTTTTCAAACAACAAGTTTTCTTTAACATGGCTGTAAACTTCATAAAAATATCATAATTGATGTTTTCATAATCTTCAGTAGTTATTTCAGAGGAGAAATTTTTCTGTTCTCTTTGTCTGAAACAGTTCATGGTGCAGGCATGTGTGTTTCAAAAGAAAGACTGATAAGCATAAATGGAAACAAAAAACACCAGCCAAGAAGGATTTGAAAGAAAAGAAATCCAAACAAAAAAAAAATATGTACAGAAGGTGCATCTGAAAACCTCATGCAACAAATCCCTTGGGAGACTGAAAAAAGTAGGAAAATCCTGTTTTGATGGGAAAGCAGTCTTACTCATGGTACATTGGGTCAGGGTTGATTCAGATTCATTTATCTCTTTACTTTCCATTCAAGATTTTCATGACGATACTGCGTTTTTTGAAAATAAATATTCAACTAAAAGCAAAGAGAAAAATATCAAGCAAACTTCCCTAATAACAGTCGTATTATGGTTCTCGTGGTGCGCTCACTTGCGTTCATGACTGCATTATTACAAAGAGAAATAGTGAGAAATAAAACTGAAATAAAACCTATTCCTAAAACTACCCTAACTATTAAACAAATAAGGATACTACGTGAAGTCATGCTTCCAATGTAGCCATCAGAGTAACTCCAATCCTGCAACGGAAAAAAAATCAAACATTATTAATAAGAATGGTAATATATCGAAAAATGACAGAAACATATCACACTTACCTTCATAATCATCATCTAAAAACAAAGTAAGCATGATATTACCATTCCCTTGAATATTCTTGATATATGAATCCTCCAGCCATTGTGCAATNTTAGCCTAAGAAGTCTTCTCTGACATTATCAAACAATAACAAAGTTTGGACACCGTTGGGTTCAATTCTCACTACAGGAGCCATGGATAACAATAAGAAATCAATAGGGTATTCGACGATAGGGTTTGACAGAAAAGAAACATAGCCATTTTCCCTGAGCTTCCCCAACACAATGCAAAGGTAGCAAGGGCTAAGCCTTAATGTTATGCGTGTGAGGATAATGGTGTAGATCGAGGTCATGCACTAACATAATATTAGGCTGTACTTGGAAAGACACCTTGGTGTAATAAAACTCATAATAGTTTTAAACCAATATATGCATACCCAAAAATTCAATCAATATGTCAAATAGACAATTGCTTATCCACGATTTGATCAATAAAATCGATATGTCAAATAAACCATTACATCAAAGATTTTATAAATCAAAACCACATTAACAATAATCAAATGCATAAATAGGTGGTGTTTTGATATATATGTAACCAATGGTGTGTTTGAGGCCAAGGAGTTATAACCATGTAAACAATTAGGTTCATGATAAACCAAGTAAACATTAGCCCTTTGATGTAATTAACATGAATTCCAACTTTGGGTTTTCACCCTTGCAGTTGTGAAAACAAAAACAAAAAGAAGGTACGCAAAAAGCGGAGGATAATGGTGTCGTTTAATGAGAAAAGTTGTGACGAGTAATGAGGGTTTAAACAACTTTGTGTAGGCAACTTGTAAAAGGATAGAGATTAATATGGATGCAAACAATGGTGACACACTGGTAGAAGAAATTATCTATGCCAAACAAACAAGTCTAGATTAGGATAATCAGAAAAACTCCAACTCGAAAACAACCAAAAAATTGTTTGAACATCATCATCAATCATAAAAAATTCTAGTTTCAGATTGCTTGTTATTTTAAAAGATGAAAACTAATGACAATCTTAACAAAAGCGAGTCACAATATTAAGGTTAAAATCTCCAATACTGTTGACAGAGCCGTTGTTGCCAACATGCGTCCATAGCCTCAACATGGGTGCCATTTAACCCACTCCAATATCTGTATCTTGCCAAGAAGTTCCAGATGAGAACGAAGGACATTTAAGGTCAAAGATTCCATATCTAAGAATTTTCATGTACCTAACATTGCTTCGCTACCAGTGGGCCTGTTTAGTACCCCGACAAAGTTATCTTGGTGTCATGCATGCATTTACCCGCTGCCAGCAGACCTGTTCAGTATCCCGACGAGTTTACAAGAACTTCCCATAGCTCTCTGAAGATTTATTTAGTTTTAAAGATAATTAATTGAGCGGGGTGACGCTGAAAATCCTAATGTTTTGGACATATTTTAATAAATTACAGACCTTGAGCGAATTTTTAACTGTCCTTCATTAAGATCTAGAGATAGTTTATTGATAAACCGACCTTCGAAGGCAGGGAGAGATCTATGAGTTGTTCTCTTAAGGAACAGGGACAGTGTAAGAAGAAATTTTTATGGATAATCATGAAAAGCTTCAGTTACAGATTGAAATCAAGAAACGCTTTTCAAACAACAAGCTTTCTTTAACATGGCTGTGAACTTCATAAAAATATCATAATTGATGTTTTCACAATCTTCAGTAGTTATTTCAGAGGAGAAAATTTTCTGTTCTCTTTGTCTGAAACAATTCATGGTGCAGGCATGTGTGTTTCAAAAGAAAGACTGATAAGCATAAATGGAAACAAAAAACACCAGCGAAGAAGGATTTGAAAGAAAAGAAATCCAAACAAAAAAAAAATATGTACAAAAGGTGCATCTGAAAACCTCATGCAACAAATCCCTTGGGAGACTGAAAGAAAGTAGGAAAATCCTATTTTGATGGGAAAGCAGTCTTACTCGTGGTACATTGGGTCAGGGTTGATTCAGATTCATTTATCTCTTTACTTTCCATTCAAGATTTTCATGACGATACTGCGTTTTTTGAAAATAAATATTCAACTAAAAGCAAAGAGAAAAATATCAAGCAAACTTCCCTAATAACAGTCGTATTATGGTTCTCGTGGTGCGCTCACTTGCGTTCATGACTGCATTATTACAAAGAGAAATAGTGAGAAATAAAACTGAAATAAAACCTATTCCTAAAACTACCCTAACTATTAAACAAATAAGGATACTACGTGAAGTCATGCTTCCAATGTAGCCATCAGAGTAACTCCAATCCTGCAACGGAAAAAAAATCAAACATTATTAATAAGAATGGTAATATATCGAAAAATGACAGAAACATATCACACTTACCTTCATAATCATCATCTAAAAACAAAGTAAGCATGATATTACCATTCCCTTGAATATTCTTGATATATGAATCCTCCAGCCATTGTGCAATNGATAAAGGGTTCACATAAGGTTGAGGCACAAGGCTTGACAGGTGAGAGGGTTTCTGAGGCATAGTCCTG
The DNA here is from genome assembly GCA_000966675.3 of Picea glauca. Classification (NCBI taxonomy): domain Eukaryota; kingdom Viridiplantae; phylum Streptophyta; class Pinopsida; order Pinales; family Pinaceae; genus Picea; species Picea glauca. Next base: position 62,514 of record JZKD02S1871037.1, read on the forward strand.
GAGAAGTCACAAATGTTTCAACACTTGCAACCATATCAAAACGCACCTTTCAGCCACAGAGAAAATATGATATTTGACCTCTAAAAGATGAGATATATCTTTGTAATGACACAATTTTTGAGGAAACCTATCACGATGAAGGTAAAAGGGCTCATTTTGGTTTTGGGTTTTCAAGGGTTTGATCTAATTCAAAACCGTTTGCTCAGAATCGCTCACGCAAAAACGTGTCTCTGGGAGGGAATTACGGGGTTAGCCTAAGAAGTCTTCTCTGGCATTATCAAACAATAACAAAGTCTAGACACTGTTGGGTTCAATTCTCACTATAGGATCCATGGCTAACAACAAGAAATCAACAGGGCATTCGGTGATAGGGTTTGATAGAAAATAAACAGAGCCATTTGCCCTGAGCTTCCCCAACACAATGCAAAGGCAGGAAGGGCAGAGTGTTAATGTTATGCGTGTGAGGATAGTGGTGTAGATCGAGGTCATGCACTAACATCATATCAGGCTGTACTTGGAAAGACACCTTGGTGTAATAAAACTCATAACAGTTTTAAACCAATATATGCATACCCAAAAATTCAATCAATATGTCAAATAGACAATTGCCTATCCAAGATTTGATCAATAAAATCAATATGCCAAATAAACCATTACATCAAAGATTTTATAAATCAAAACCACATTAACAATAATCAAATGCATAAATAGGTGGTGTTTTTATACATATGTAACCAATGGTGTGTTTGAGGCCAAGGAGTTATAACCATGTAAACAATTAGGTTCATGATAAACCAAGTAAACATTAACCCTTTGATGTAATCAACATGAATTCCAACTGTGGGTTTTCACCCTTGCAGTCATGAAAATGAAAATGAAAAGAAGGTATGCAAAAAGAAGAGGATAATGGTGTCGTTTAATGAGAAAAGTTGCGACGAGTAATGAGGGTTTAAACAACTTTGTGTAGGCAGCTTGTAAAAAGATAGAGATTAATATGGCTGCCAACAAACACCTCAATAGAATGGAGTTGTTGAAAGAAAGAACAAGACAATACATGAAATGGCTCGAGCAATGCTAATGGATTCCAAATTGACAGATATCTTTTAGACACTTGCAGTGCATACAACGGTTCACATTCAAAACAAATTAATTCTCAAAAACACTGAAAAAACTCCCTAAGAGATATGAAAAGGAAGACAAACAAATGTGAAGCACTTCAGAGTATTTGGAAGCAAATGCTACATGAAAAGAGAAGATGGCAGAATGGGAAAGTTTGAATCTCGTGTGGAAAACAGAGTACTTGTTGGTTACTCAAGTACAAGGAAAGCATATACGTGTTACAATATGACGTTGAACAAAGTCTTGGAAAGAATCAACGTAGAAATTGATGAAATAGGTGGACGAGAATTAAAGGAAGAGGAAAATGAATCAATGGAACACCTTTACGAAGAAGAAGCAAAAGATGAAGAAGAAGTAGAAGGGGAAGATGAAAAAGATTAGATAGAAGTAGAAGAGAAACTTCAACAAGTGCCTCCAAAGACACCTAGCAAACGACAACAAAAGAATCATCATCTCTTAAATCAAATTATCAGAGACAAAGATGCAGGAGTTGAGACTAGAAGAAGAATATATTCGCCAAAACAAATGCACCTAGCACTCTCATCTACGATTGAACCAAACAGTTTTGAAGAGGGAAGCAAGGATGAATTTTGGAATAAGGCCATGGATGAAGAATTGGATTATATAGAGAAGAATGAAACTTGAGAATTGGTTCCAAGACCTAAGAATAAGAATGTGATTGGCACAAAGTGGGTATTCAGAAATAAACTGAATGAAGATGGATAGATTACAAGGAAGAAAGATAGATTGGTATGTAAAGGTGTTATAACCCTAAATTGCACCACACATGCTTACCTGGCATCATGCCAACTCATATCCCTTCTTTGCCAAAACACTACTGAACAACTCTTTGAAAATCCTCTTGAATAAAGGCCCACACACCCTAATCCATTACTGCACGCTTGTACACACTGGATGACCCAAAAAAACCCGCGTGGACCGACAAAAGCATGAAAAAAGGAAAGTTGTCGACAGAACAAAAAGCTATGGGTGAGTTAACTAAAACTCCCGGCCATGCATGGCCGAGGGTTCGTCCAAATACCTAGCTCCTTCTATCCTATAAAAGAAGGGGTAGGGGTCCCATTTGGAAGAGGAAATATATAGCAAAGAAACTCTGCCCATTTACGTATTCCCATTGTGCCAAACCTTTAGCCTTTCCTTATGCCAAAGGAGATTCAAAGCAAAGCAGTTGAAGGACAGAAGAAGAGGAGCCTAGGATCAGGTTCGAGGAGTGGTGGCTGGTTTCAACTTTTGTAAGTTGACTCACTCTAAGTAATAAAGACAATGCTTTTCCCGTCCCAATTCATGAACTGTTTATAGTTTGATCAGTATATGTTTGGATTTCTAACCTGCTAGTACATAAGTAGTATGCATGCATAGTTGTTGCTCGTCTTGAATGCAGGTTAGCTTTGGAAGGAGTATTGCGAACAAGTAATCAAACACAATGGAGGATTGACATCAAACATCGGTAAAGAGGTAGGTTTATCTTTTCATGCATTTACTAAGAAAAGGGGATTTAAATCTAGGGATGAAGGTAGAAAGTAATTTCTATTCGATCATATCTACATGCAAAGTATGAACTCTATTTGCTAGTCTGTAGGGTGTTTTTCACCAACAACAGAATTGGTGACTCCACTAGGGAAACTCTCTAGGGTTCTTGGAATTTTAATTAGTTTTTGGGTAGTTTAATGACTAGTTTTTCTTACCTATTTTTTCTTTTCATTTCTGTAAGGTCTAAGCTAGCAAGGAGTCTGGTTTTCCATACCATCTTTCCTTGAATTTTTCTTGACTGTGTTTTTCGGGACCCATAGAGGTACACACGGCCTGCATAAGGTCTGCACGCGTGCACCCACACCCTACTCTCTTACATCCCACGTGTGAATGCTTGCTGTAGAGGTAGCAGTAGCATGTAGAGTTCAGAGAACCTCAGAGGCAGTCATCCTCTTCCCTGTTATAATCACACATTCTCAGGGGGTTTTCTAGAATTTTGTCTGAAGTCTTGTTTGCTAGCAATCCTATCTCAGATTGTTTTTTCTTTATCATTTTTTCCTTATATTATTTGTTTTTCTGTTAGAAAGAGTATCCAAGCCTTCAAGGGATCCTGGTTATCAATATCAGTGGTCTCTTCCTGGTTAGGTCTGTCTGTTTTCATTTTTTCTTAGAGTTTATATATACACACGACCTGTACAAGGTCAGCCCGCATGTACACGCCCTCTGTCGTTGTTCAACGTGTGTTCGCATGCATGCTGTTTGAGTGACAGTCACGTGCTTGTACATGATACTTTTTGTTAAGGGTAAGACAGTCATCCTTTCCCTTGATAATAATTATTCCTCTTAGGTGTTTGAATCTCTGTTTGAACAGTCAGTAGCTTAGGATTAATTTTACTCTTAGCTTACTTTTTCTCATAAAAATAAAAAAAAGTTTTTTAAGGTTTTTAGACAAGTGTGAGAGTCATTGTTTTTAAAGTTTCTAGTGTGTGATTTTTGATTTGATTCTTTTCTATCTGCGATTTAGGCCAGAATTTTTTTTATTGGTTTTTTGCTTGTCGGTATTTTCCCTTTATTGCTTTACTAGCATTTAAATAATAATAAAAAAAATCTCTTTTCATTTTCTTATTTGGTTGAAGAGTGTTTCTGCATAATTAGCTAGGGAAAAGTATTTTATTTCATAAGTTTTTGCAGTTCACTTAGATCATAAGTAGCTCGTAGTTGAGTGAAATTCCTTTGAAATTGTTGTCCAAAATCTTAGAAAAATTAAAAATATTTCTTTTGAAAAGTTGTTGAAATTTTGCATTCAAGTAAAAATTTTGTTTCCATCTTTTTTATTCATTTTTTCTTTTGTCTGTTACACATCATCAGTTTCACCCTCATACCCTTTGACGTAAGACAAAGCCATAAAATCAATGCTAAATTTAAATCTACTAGACTTTTATGTTTATAGGGTTCACAAACTAGTTTAGGACTAGGGCCTTGGATTAGGTTGGAGAGGAAACTCTTTAAGGCCATTTTAAATCAAACATTGGAGTCTGAGATAGGGAGTGTCTAAGTCCAGTGTCATGAAAACTATTTGGGACCCCCCTCTAACATAGAGGATAAACATGAGGTCGTGTGCATAAAGGTAGCGGAGATAACCCCTACAAAGCTGAACCAATCGTAGTGGAGAACACATATAGAGGGCTTGTTTTGGGATTCCGTCATTTGCATTTTCCAGGGGGCTTCATGGGTCTCGAATCTGTTCGAGGTCCTCAGTTGTTTTCCAGAACATTTTCTGTCGATACCCTTGATAGGTTTTGGGCTCGATACCTTTCTCATTGTGTTCTACCCGACTTTCGACTGTACCCGCCTGGTGACTGTTCGCGCGCTGGCAACCTAGTTGCCAATCTTTTTAGGGACATACACAGGTGATTGTGGGGGTATACCATGGTACCTAGGATAGACATAGGGCCATGCTTTTCAGATTATACCCAGAGGGTGCTTCCGTGTTCGAGTTTCACTTGCACCGGTAAGATTCTCTAGTGTTGTTTGTTGTAATTGTTCTTCCAATTAATTTAGTGTTTGCTTGTCTTATCTCTTAGGGACTTTTTTTTAGTGTGTGTTACTTTATAATGTTTAGACTACCATAGAGTGTCTTGGATCTTCTCACATAGTGGAGGATCCCGAGATCCATCGGTCATGAAGGATTCTTGGCTTGCCACCGGTTACATTGGAGCCACCCCCGCCACCATTAAGGCGAAAGCTAGACCAACAAGGGTCTTTTGAAGCGATCAGGTTACAAACCACTGTGCTCGAACAACTTCTGAAGGAATCGACCATTTTGGACCTTAAAGAAACCTCTCTTGGCCCAGTTGAAACCCCAACCACTGATTTCTTGGCACCTTTCATTATACCAATTCAATTTTATGAGCACCAGATAGTGTCACACATAGCAATGGAAACAAATGGTGTTACTCCTTCTGGGAATTCTTCAATTCCCACCACGGTTGTCACCACATGAGAGATTTCATCTCCTAACCCACCGTTGTCGGTCCGAGCCACCATGGTATCGACTGCAAATACTTCGCACAGTGGTCCAAACCTGTCTTTGGCGGTGGCCACAGCCCCTTTCACACCAAGTACGACAAGCCCTCCATTCTCATATGGGATGCCTAGTTTGGGTACAAGTCCTGTACTTTCCTAATCCACTTTATAGACTTTGGGTCTGGGGGCAAGGAGCTCTAGCGCTCCTCTGCAAGGTCACATGGGGGGCACTCCTATCCCTTTTAATGCTTTTCCTTACGGAGGAGGTCATATCCCTCCTTCATCCCCTTCACTCGTTGGCTCACATCAGCAATCCACCGGGCAACCTACACACAATAGTTTATTCGGAGTGGGGAGTCAAGGACCACCTTCGCATAATACGCCGGTAGGTTCAACACCATTTTCTTGGAATGGAACGTTTGGTAACAATACCTTCTTTTCAGTCACTTTCTCGACTGGGGGCAACCCCATTTTTGGACAATCTACTCCTGTGAAGGGTACTATTCCTGCACAAGGGGAAAACCTAGCAGGACCTTGGAATTTAGGGTAAGGATCCGTTCCTTCCTACGGAATGCCGATCTGGGGTAATTATTTCCACAATCAATGGAACCCTGGACAAACTACTATGCCTATCCCCATGTGACCAGCATGGGGTAATCCTTCCCAAAGTCCTTCGAATACAATGCATGCCCAACAATCTATGTCCTATTTGGGAAATCAGTCGATGATGACTCCACATATGCAAAATCCTTATGCTAGACAGGGCCATGGTTTCTACCAGAATCTGGGCCAGTAGCCAAACTTTTCCTGGCAACCTGGTGCTAGTCAAACTTCAGGTCCCATTTTCCCAGGTTATCAGCAACAACCCAAACTATCGTTCCTGGCAAATTTACACTTGCTAGATTTGACAAGGTTGTTGAATGAACCTATTTGTCACCATCCTCATTGGCCTCCTATGCCGACGAAGTTTCCTTTGGACATTCCAAAGTTCGAAGCCAAGCCTAATGAAGATCCAGGAGATCATGTGACTACCTTTCATCTTTGGTGCTCATCTAACTCATTGAAAGATGACTCCGTACAGTTGCGATTGTTTCAATGTACTCTCATTGGGAGTGCTGCAAAATGGTACATTGAGCTCGATCACTCAAGATACTCTTCTTTTGGTGAACTGGAGATGGCTTTCCTTAACCATTTCCAGTTACCTGTGAGATACGACGTTGGCACAGAGCTTCTCGCTAATTTCAAACAAACAACAATGGACCATATCTCTGATCACATCTGAGAATGGAGACACCAGAAGAGTTTAATCAAGGTACCAGTTCCACCAACATTCCTGCTTGAGTGGTTCCTTAAGTCTTTGGTCCCGCAGTTATCCAAAGACGTTGCGACGTCAGGATTTTTCTCTAAAGAAGACACCATCATGAGGGCTCAACAGTTTGAGCTCATCTATTCTCAGTCTGGTTTATTATACAACATCTTGCCAGATGTGCCACGTTCAATACTAGATAAAAATAGACAAAGAGTTGGACCACATGCCGATGGTATTGTCGGTTCAGCACAAACCAAGCCCATTGAGCAATTGACAAATAAGTTGCAGCAATTATCCATACAACACACATCGACCAACCAAAATACTGCTTTGGCTGCTCCCCCTTCCAAAACATCGGAAGTACACACTGTGCAATCGACTAACCCAAAGGCCACCCAATAGCCTGAAGGGAAGAAAAAACAACGAAAGAAGGGTAAGGGGGATAAAAAACCCAACGATAATGCTGGCGGAGAAAACACTGAAAAATGGAAGGCGAGGTATTCTTACAACTTGTGCACGGAAGACCACCCAACCCATCTATGTCCTTGACTTGCAAAGGCCCAAACATTTGTCACACAACAACAATAGGCGGTGTTGATGAACCCATTTCAACATGGGAAAAATATAACTCAATCCTCTGCAAGCACGGAGGGGGGCAACCAAGAAACCTGCCCACCTTCGAACAACCCCTCATCTGCAAAAATTTATGTGGTTAGGGGTGATGCTTTCATATCGACTAGAGCGCACGATTATAGTAAACCAAGTGCTTCTGAGAAGGGTAAAGAAGCTGACCTCCCATATCTTCCTCTACAGATTGAGAATATGTTGGGAGAAACAATGACACACATTCCAAAAGGTGCATTTAAAAAATCTTCTAATAACCCAAATGCAAGGGCCGCCCAGAACTACTCTGTGGTGGAAGATTTATCACAAACCCCTTGTGCAATGTCATCTTTGGAGGTCCTCAAAAGCTGCCCTGCTCAGAGGAAAGCCTTGTTAACCTCATTGGGCTCTATTGAGACTTGTAATCTGGGTACCATCATGTTAGATACAACCGAATTAAAACCTCATCTGCCTTACCACATAGCGTTTCAGATAGTAGTGGCTTACCCCACGAAATTTTTTACATGGAATATCTTCTGCACGGTGGTCGACGAGGGTGCCTCGACATGCGTTATGTCGTTGGCATGTTGGAAGGCCATTGGCCAGCCCGTTTTGTAGGGCACCCATGCATGTCCATGCCCTTGTCCACCGCTGAAGTAGTGTACTCTTTAGTCCAGCAATCTTCAACTAACAATGGATTGACTCCTGCACCAGAGTTAGATCCACTTCTAGAGCCTATTTGGGCTCAGGGTTCTCTCGCTAACATCGATTCGTTAGACTTAGTGTTGCCTTCTGATGAAGCAGTAATCGAAGAAATGACTAGTCTGAACAAACCTTGGGAAGATATTCATCACAGATCATATTTTCTCCCAGAGTTAAGCCAAATCGAAGCAGGAGAATTCACCGGGACCATGACGGGAGATCAGTTGTGTCCTATTAATCTCTTAGCTACACATGAAATTATGCTGAGGGAAATATGGAAACTATCGCTGAAACTATACCAATCAACATCTCCCGAAACCCTAGCGTCGTGAAGAACGTCTTCGTCGGAGCAGATTGCTCCCCCAGAGAGATTCAAATCTACATAGATCTTTTCAAAGAATTCCATGACATTTTTTCCTGGTCTTATGAGGAAATGCCAAGTATCAATCCAAAAATAGTTGAACATGAAATTACAATGTATCCTGATGTCAAGCTTGTTCGACAGAAGCTTCGTCCAGTTAATCCCAAGAAAGTAGCAACCATCAAGATTGAGGTTGAGAAATTGCTAAAGGTAGGTTTTATCTATCCTATCCATTTGACTCAATGGGTGTCAAATCTTGTGCCGGTCAATAAAAAACAAGGCACGATTCGTGTATGTACTGATTTCCATGATTTGAACAAGGCATGTCCCAAAGATAATTTTCCAACACCATTCATTGACCAGATCATTCATGAATGTGCTGGTTGCGAAGCCTTTTCTTTCATGGATGATTTTTCGGGATATAATCAAATCCAAATCAAACCTGAAGACCAACACAAAATGACATTCATTTGTTCGTGGGGTACATTTGCATATCGTAAGATGCCTTTTGGCCTTAAAAATGTTGGATCCACATTCCAGCGGGCCATGTATTTTTCTTTTCATGACCTCAAGCATATAGTCGAGGCCTACCTAAATGATTTAGCATCCCGATCTCACAAGAGAACGGATCATCCCACACACCTTAGACTAATCTTCGAATGCTATCGCTACTTTAGGATTCACTTGAATCCAAATAAGTGAAACTTTTGTGTAATGTCAGGACATTTTTTAGGTTTCATCATATCAACAACAAGAATCATGGTCGATCCTCTCAAGGTGGAGGCAATAATCCAGTTTCCCCCCCCATGCACAATCCTTCAACTTCAAAGTCTACAAGGCAAGGAGAAATTTTTATGACGCTTCATCGCCAACTATGTCGAAATCACCAGGGGATTTATGCACTTACTGAAGAAAGATGTTTCTTTTTACTGGGATGAAGCTACTCAACGCTCTTTCGACACATTAAAACATGCCCTCACAATTGCACCTCTGCTACGACCACCTAACTATAACAAATATTTCTTATTATATCTGGCTACCATAGAATCAACCATTGACATGGTTTTAGTTCAAGATGATGATTTTTTCTCAGAATACGTGATCTATTACCTAAGCTGAGGCCTCGTAGTACCGAAACTCAATTATTCTCATATCAAAAAACTTGTGTTGGCAGCAATTTATGCTGTTCAACGGTTCCGTCATTATGTTCTGTTTTGCAAGACCACCATCATTGCTGTCATGAATCCATTCCAGTACATGTCGACATGATGGGTTATAGGTGGAAAAATCAGTAGATGGATAGTCATCCTCCAAGAATTTGACTTAGACTTCATTTCAGCAAAGTCCAAAAAGTCATTGGTCTTCGTAGAGCTTATTTTGGAACTTCCGGTTGAGTCAGGTGACGTTGTGCCTAAAGAATCGCCTATCCAGGGAGATATGTTTTTGATCACATCTTCAGATCCCTGTTACGGAGATATACTTATCTATCTCCATACTTTGAAGTGCCCCACTTCTTCTTCTCTTGATGAGTGTCGGTGTATACGCCATCAGGCTAAGAATTATGTCATACTCAATGATACATTATATCGGAGAGGTGTAGACTGCATCTTACGTCAATGTCTGACACATGAGGAGGCAGTCATCATGCTCAACGATTTCCATACCAAATCTTGTGGCGGTCATTTGTCTGGGTTGGCAACAACCCAAAAGATTCTACAAGCAGGTTAGTTCTAGCTGACACTTATCAAAGATTGTATAGAATTGGTCAAGAAGTGCCATCTTTGCCAAGTATTCTCTTGGAAGATGAGGGCACATCCCTCTCCTATGTTTCCTGTCATCACAGTTGGTCCCTTCACCAAGTGGGGGATTGATTACACTACTTGAAACCCCCCATCAACAAGGGGGCACTGCTATATCATTGTAGCTGTAGACTACTTCACTAAGTGGGTCAAAGCTATGCCAACGTTTAAAGATGATGGAGAGACTGCAACTCTCTTTTTATTCAACCATATCATAGCAAGGTTCGACGTCCCAAGAGAGATTGTTACTGACCATGGCAGTCACTTTCATAACCAAATGATGATCGAATTAAAATCAAAGCTTGGGTTACGGCAAGAGAATTCATCACCCTACTACCCCCAAGCCAATGGGTAGGTGGAAGCTGTAAACAAAACTCTTAAGACTATTCTACAATGAACTATCAACTCAGCCAAGTCAAATTGGCATTTGATTTTATACTCGGCATTATGGGCTTACCGAACATCTGTTAAGACTGCAACTGGTTTCTCACCTTTTCAACTCATTTATGGGCTAGAGATAGTCTTGCCCATCGAATGTTAGATCCCATCTCTAAAATTGGAAGTATAATTATTGCCAAACACTTCTCCACTTGAAGAACAATTAGTACACCTTGAGAAGATCAATGAGAAGCGTAGTGATGCGGCCCTGGCTAATGAGGCTCACAAACATAAGGTCAAGAGTTAGTATGATAGGTCTGTTCATCCTCAGATTTTCTCTAAAGGCGACCTTGTCCTGGTCTATGACCAAGATAAGGACCCCCTGGGGGCAGGAAAATTCAAACCCATGTGGTTTGGACCCTTCATCATAAAAGAGGTATTAAAAAATGGTGCTTATCATTTGGTTTATTTTGAAGGGAATGCTTTGGCAAAGCCTAGAAATGGGCTCTACCTCAAGAAGTATTACTCATAGGTAGGTCACTGTGGGTAACTTTTTGTAACATATGTATAGTCTTTGTACTATTACTTTTTAGTTTCTTTTAAGTGTTATGGACGTGTCATTGATGTTATCTTTCATCAATATGGCAGATGTCAAGTGATTCCAAGGTGTTCATTGGGTATGTAGACGGTGCTAGTCGACACACTCAGAGGCTTGCCTCCACAACTGGGTAATCTTTACAGCTCAGGGCTAGTTGTTATCTTCTGGAGGTATATGCTTAGGTGACACCACAAATAATGTCACCGAGTATAGTGTAGTTATTGAGTTGCTTCGTGACGCCTTGTCATTGGGTATCTCTCATCTTCGGGTCTATCTCGATGCTCAACTAGTTGTGTCTCAGCTAAACAGAGTATACCGGGTTCATGATCCAAACTTACACCGATGATTCCTTAGGGTATGTCTCTTAGAACGAAACTTTGATTATATTACGTATTTTCATGTTCCTAGGAGATTAAACCAAATTATAGATACTCTAGCTAATCAAATTTTAGATTGGCATCTTGCACACATATGAAAGAACATTGACATAAGCATGTAAATACATTTTTGCACACGTGATCCATAAGACACAAAATATTGAAATTCCGTATATAACATCATAAAATAACCAGAGTACATAGATGGACGCAAGCGCCTAAAAAATGGGACTAATAACGAGACACAGGGCCTATGCCCTTAAAAAATATATACAAGTAGTGCTTGTGGCACGTAAAAAGTCTAAATAGGTTTAGGGCCTATGGGACCTATTATAATAGTCCACAGCATGGGATAAACACCTAAACAATTAGACCCATGTCCAAAGTGCCCCCACTACATGAGGCTGCATGGATGGCGGCAGGTCCTCTATCTCTGCCATCGGGACTGTGCGAGTGAGTGCAGTGAAGTTCTTCTCAACACATCTAAGGACCCTCTCAGCCTCCCCGGGTAGGAGGTTCCCTGCTACTGCTAGTCCCCTAACGGTGGCAACTGCGAATTCTGGCTGAGGATGACGCCTATTCCGTGCATAATTCGCAGGTCGTACGGGTCCCACATCTGCATGCAACAAACGTCTACTCGTCAGATACTCTGGCATATAAAAAAATTATATATATAAGAAAAACGACATAAAAATTACATATACTAACAAAAAAACTACAAAGGTGGAGACTTACCCATCTCCCCTCGCTCCTCACCAGGAGGCACGGGTATCTTAGGATCTCTAGAAAAGTCTATTCCTGCATATGGGTAATCCTCGATCACAGGGATCTGCCGTGATAGCCACACAATAAAGTTGTCATCAAAGGACTCATTGGTCCTTCCACCACTCTATCATGGCAATAATATTGCCCATCTACCTATAGCAGGAAAAGAGGCCTGATGTCCTCGTACCACTTCTCGAGGACTAAAGCTCGAAACTCTCTCAAAGAAGAATGAACACAAAATCATCCCAAGCCTGAAGTTACTCTATGTCCGCTGTCGACAATCTGTCAATTGCCTCTTCATACACTCAAGTAGTGTGGTACTCTAGTAAAAAATCTGTGCATTCAAGCACTGGATATCACAGTTCATCTGTGTGCGAGACACTTGATGCAAGGCCGCTGAACTAGTAATCCGCCCAATCAGCAATAATATCACCTGCAGCGATAGGTCATTGATCTTACTGATGGGCACCTAGGAGCTCAAATGGTTTGTCCTAGCCTCACAGTGCACGACTATCAGTTCTGATATATTAAGCGGCCCCACTAGAAACGTCCTGAAATTGACTGGCTCCCCTCTCCTCGGAGGCCAGTCAAGAAATAGATATCCTCAGTGGTGGGCACCAGTGATTGCCCCTCTAGCATAAAGGCCTCTGCATCAGGGTGCCAATAGTCAACCAAGGCATTCAGTAGCCTAGGTTTTTCTCCCATAAATGGACACAGGAAGAACTTAAGTAAACCACATTGCATCAATGTGGCCACAACATTCAGATCTCCCACTACCAACTCACTAATTTCTTCATGCTCCCTTTCCCTCCAGTGGACATACATCCTGCCAACACAACAAAGTTCAGGAGGTTTAGTAAGGGATATTTGGTTCTTTTTCTATAAAAAGGGGGGTCCATGCACGCTGTCTAAGTGACAATCGCATGTACACATGGGCAGGCTTTACTCTACCCGAGTGTACACGCGGCCTATCTAGAGACAACCCACATGGACCTAGGGACGATCTTTTAAAGGTCGATGCCCACCCAAAAAATAAACTTAAAAGAAAAATTGAAGAATTGAATAACTAGATAGGGGAGTTTGTACTTACTTGGTCCAAGCGGAAGTTCGTTTTGTCCACTGTAGCTCCCAGAATCATCGTTTTTAGCAAAGGGGGTCTTTTGGCTCTAGAGTCAATTTCCAAATCAGCAATGGCGATAATGAGCTGCCAGCTTCTATTTATAGACTTTTTGGCCTCTTTTTGTCACCTTTTTGGCCTCTCTTATCAGTTTCTTTATACCAAAAACCATTTAGAGTGATTCAGGAGTTATATGGGAGGGATTTGATCAGGTATTGGGACACTTTTTTTGAGTTTTCAGAAAATTTTGACAGTCCATGAAATTTTTTCCAAGAATCAACTTGAGCATATAGGTTAGGTTACTACCTCGACTTTTATCTCTCGTTGTCTTTTTCCTCTACCATAGGATCGATCTGATCAGGTTGTAACATGGAACTGTCATGTCTACTTTAGAAGTGTTGCAACTTGGCGGTAGAGCTTACCAGAACATGGATGCCCTAGGTAGGTCCTGGTTGCATTATGGTGTCCATGCCGTCTCTAACACACTATAGGCTCGTGAGTCCTTATAGTCTTTCCAAAATATGAGTATGAGCCTCATTTGCATGATTCTTCTTCGCTCTTGATCTCACCCTCAAGACTCCCAAAAAACAACAGGTCTTCTTTTAATCCCTTTTCAGACCCTTTGAACATGAAAAGATTGCCAAGCGATCTTGTGGCCTTTCACGCTCGTTAAACTGAAATTTGAAGTCACGTCTGTCCGATGGTAGTTTACCCCTTTTTCGGTTCGGATGGTCAACTATACGAACAAAGGTATACTCTATGGAACTTCAACTCTATAGAAGAGTACTCTCAGGTATAATTTTACCCCTTTTTCAGGCCTGAGGGACTAAACTTACGAAGAAGGAACCCCCACGGAGTCCATAGTTAATCTCTTTTCAGACTCCCTAAAATTGAAAATATTGTTGAGTGACCTTATTCTTTCACGCTCGTTAAAATTGGTCCAGAAGAACATTCCTGATGGAGTCCATAGTTAAGTTTTTTTTCAAATTCCTTAAAAATGAAAAAATATCCGAGTGATCTTGTCCTTGTCACACTCATTAAAATGGTTTTGAATTGACGTCTAATCGGTGCTAGTTTACCCCTTTTTCAAACCGACTAGACTATGTTTGAAAAAGGTACCCCAATGGAGTCTCCTTTTATGTTTTTCCACACTCTCTAAATATGAAAAACCACCGAGCTTACCTTCTTTGGGCTCGTTAAACTTACATTGAAGGAAGTTACCATTGTGTGTTTTGTTAACCGCGTTTGCATACCTTATACGTGAGCCTTGTAACAATTTTCTTCTGCGTCTTAACACCTTTGGCCTTCAGAGGATTTTTCTTGAGTGTCTTTCTACTAGAACATTAGTCTTGTCCTTGTGCCTTGAATTTTTATGTTTGCAACACTCATTCCTCCTTTTAACGTAATATTCCTTTATTCTTTTTCCACAATTATTGAAAAGAACAAAAAAATCAAATATACCCCAAAAAGAGGAAGGGAAAAGTATCTTCTTTATTGGAAGCATAATGAGTCGCCCTTGGATAAATCGCATATTTCTATTTGTTCATCAGACTATGGGATGGAGTACGACCTTAGAAAGCTTATCTCGCTATATAGAGTTGTGTCCTTCATTGTTTGGTTACCCTTACAAAAATATGGAGAGTTTGCGCTGCCTCCTGCTTCATAGACTTATGATTAACATACATGCTGCCTGAGTCTCATCATTTGTCGTGCTATTATCCAAGGGAATTTTTTCACTAAGCCTAAGTTGGCCCCTCTACAATATGTCTCTTTTCCACATACCCGACCATCATGAACATCCAATCAAGTCTTTGTTCAAAATCACTGAAGCCTTCAATCCGATCATCAAGATTATCAAGTCCATGACCGACGAGCCGTCGAAGACCTCTGGGTAGTGCAGTCGTACACTCATATTACACTCCTACCCAAGTTTTGAAGTTTTTGAAGTTGTTGCTCGATCTCTGCAGATCTCATCTCCAACCATCAGGCCGAATCAACTTCTGGAAGATGGATACTCTCTATGTATATCTTTCTGATTTTGAGATGTAGCTCCGCTGTGTATTGTTCGCGGCTACTCTTTATAGTTATTTGACATGGATCTATAGTGTATTTGATTGGTATCCATGGTCCTATTTTATCTTGAGCATGGGTATGCCCGCCTTAGTGAGACATTTGTTATTTTACAGACGACACCTCCTAGTTCCTGATCCTTGGGCTCAATCATTCGACACATCAGTAAATATTGGTAATGTATTTCATCCATAAGATGCTCTTCTGACCTCACACATTAGGGGGCATCTGTTATAACCCTAAATTGGACCACACATGCTTACCTAGCATCAGGCCAACTCATATCCCTTCTTTTTCAAAACATTGCTGAACAACTCTTTGAAAAATCCTCTTGAATAAAGGCTCACGTGCCCTAATCCATTACTGCACGCATGTACATGCCGACTGACCCAAAACAACCCGCATGGACCAACAAAAGCATGAAAAAAGGAAAGTTGTCGGCAGAACAAAAAGCTATGGGTGAGTTAACTAAAACTCCTGGCCATGCATGGCCGAGGGTTCGTCCAAATACCTAACTCCTTCTAGCCTATAAAATAAGGGGTAGGGGTCCCATTTGGAAGAGGAAAAATATAGAAAAGAAAATCTGCCCATTTATGTATTCCTATTGTCCCAACCCTTTAGCCTTTCCTTATGCCAAAGGAGATTCAAAGCAAAGCAGTCAAAGGACAGAAGAAGAGGAGCCTAGGATCAGGTTCGAGGAGCAATGGCCGGTTTCAACTTTTGTAAGTTGACTCAGTCTAAGTAATAAAGAAAATTCTTTTCCCGTCCCAATTCATGAACTGTTTATAGTTTGATCAGTATATGTTTGGATATCTAACCCGCTAGTACATAAGTAGTATGCATGCATAGTTTTTACTCGTCTTGAATGCAGGTCATCTTTGGAAGGAGTATTGCAAACCAGTAATCAAGCACAATGGAGGATCGACATCAAATTCCAGTAAAGAGGTAGGTTGATCTTTCCATGCATTTACTGAGAAAAGGGGATTTAAATCTAGGGATGAAGGTAGAAAGTAATTTCTATTCGGTCATATCTACATGCAAAGTCTAAACTCTATTTTCTAGTCCATAGGGTGTTTTTCCCCAACAACAAAAGGATACACATAGATTGAAGGAATCAAATTTGAAGAGACATTAGCCCCAGTTGCCAGAATGGAAGAAATCTGATTGCTTTTAGATTATGCATGCTCCAAGAATATTAAAGTGTATCAGATAGACGTTAAATCAACTTTTCTGAATGGGGAACTTGAAGAAGAAGTCTACATTGAACAACCAGAAGGATTTCAGTTGTCAGAGAACATAGATTATGTGTGTAAATTGAAGAAGGTCTTGTATGGTCTAAAACAAGCTCCTAGAGCATGGTACTCTATACTGGATATATATCTACAGAAGGAAGGGTTCATAAAAGGAAGTGCATACAACAACCTCTACATCAAGGTAACTCAATATAGTATTTTATTAATTGAAGTTTATGTCTATGATATTATTTTTGGAAGCAATGATGACAGGTTAAGCCAAAAATTTGCAAAGAATATGCAAAATGAATTTGAAAAGTCATTATTTGGAGAAATGTGTTTCTTTCTGGGTCTTCAGATATGTCAAATAAACCAAGGAATTTTTATTTCTCAAACTAAGTATATCAGAGAAATGCTAAATAGGTTTGGAATGGAAGATTGCAAACCAGTTACCACTCCTATGCAAACCAGTTGCAAGTTGAGCAAAGATGATGATTCAAAGTCTACAAACCAGAGGCAATACAAGTCAATGATTGGTAAATTACTATATGTGATAGGATCCAGACCAGGTGTAATGCAGGCAGTTGGACATGTGGCATGATTTCAAGCAACACCAAAGAAATCACATGTATTAGCAGTGAAGAGGATTTTTAGATATCTCAAAGAAACATAAGAGTTTGGATTATGGTATCCAAAAGGAAAGGATATATCACTTATTGCCTACACAAATGTAGATTGGGAAGGTTGCATTGATGACTGATGAAGCACCAATGGAGAAACATTCTACTTGGGTGAGTGTTTAGTATCGTGGCTAAGAAAGAAACAATCATTAATATCCTTATCTACAACCGAGGCAGAGTATATTGCAACAACAACATGTTGTACACAGGTTCTATGGATGAAACAAAATACATGTTGAGTATGGCGAGCCCATTCCAATCTATTGTGATAATACAAGCACCATCAGTATCTCAAATAAATTGATGATGCACTCCAAGACGAAGCACATTCAAATCAAGTATCACTTTCTACGAAAACATGTTGTAGATAAGAACATCAAAGTTGAATATGTGGGAACAAAAGAACAAGTGGAAAAAATATTTACAAAACCACTTCCAATAGAAGCCTTTGAGTATATTCTCCATATAATCAGAGTAATTTCTACTCAAAATTAATTATTTTGAATGCTTATCTTATATGTCTTAGATTTACATGAGGAAGCACCATAAAGAGTATAGTTCAGGTTGGGAGATCAGTTTCAGGAAGAGTTCAGTCAGAGGGAGTATCTCCAAGGATAGTTTAGTTAGGGGGAGAAGCCCCAGATGGAAAGATACCTTTTCCATTGATGACAAAAGTTGATAGATTTATCAGATGTAGAGCAAAAAGGCATGGTTCCAGGGGGAGCGATGTTCACACGGGGAGCATGAGTGATATGACTTCAATATTGCATGCCATGAATTCAATGTTGCATCAAAGTGTTTCCATCAATGCCAAAGGGTGATATTGTTGATTAATTGGGTTGGTTTTCATTGATGTCAACCCTTGAAGAAAGTCCGGTAGAGAATTCCGGTAGCACAAAGGTTTGGGCAATGGACCCAAGTTTGTTTGATGGATAATGGTATGAGTTTTGATATATTTGGGTAAGACTGTTCTATATGGATAGTACATGTCATGCCATTTTCGGTGGTATGTGGAACATCACATAAATCCTCAAGGTTAGATATTTATGGCCATGTGAAGTTGGAGAACCCTCATGAGTCATCTAGAAGCCCCAAAAGGTCAAAGTAGTCAAGGTGATTGCAAAGAGGAAATTATTTAAATAATAAAGCGAAGTGATGAGTGTACTATAAGTCAAAGTGGATACAAAATAAATTATTTAAATAATAAAGTTAATGGATAAATTACTAAGTGGACAAGTGGTTAGACGTGGGTTAGCTCTAAAATAAGGAAAGTAGGTTAAGATGATTAAAAGGTAACCCCTTGAGGAAGCTACATAAAAGTATAAATAAGAGGCAAATGTATCTCATTTTAATAACACTTGAGAATATTGAATATCTACATGTGACTGAGGTAAAAAAATGATATATAGGCCTAATTTCAGAGGGAAGGTGAAGTAAAGGAGGTCGAAATTCAAGGGAGGACAAATTCTTTTGATGATGCTTTCTAAGGTATGTTATTTATAGGTCATCTCACCATTTTTGAAATAACTTTTTTTCTTGAATGAGTCAGAATGCAAAATCGAGTGGTCAGTGAGGAAACATATCCAAGTAGTTGTGATAAATATTTCAGCTTATGGGTCATTGTATTTTTGGAGTTACACTCTGTGGAAAATAGGGTTTGTGGCTAGTCATGAAACTAGTCTAAAACACGTGTTTCAGTTAAAAACGTCATAATGTCTTCATAAAAGATCCAAATTCAATAAGACAAAATGTATTAGTTAGAGTAAAGTATGTAGTATTTTGTGTACCAGTTTTAGATCCATACAAAAAATATTCTATGCAGGGAACATTGTACAAGTTCTCTCTCTAGAATAAGCCAAAATTCAACAAGGTATGCCATTTTTTCTAGAAATCCTTTTCTGGGAGGTTTCAAGAAGTGAAACCTATAGAAATTACAGATAATACACTGAATAACATGGTGTACAATTTTTATAACTTTATTCATTACAGGTACATAGTTATGATTATTTCAAGTTAGGGTTGTTGACTAATCCAAAACTAGTCATGTGAGACTAAAGTAAAATTTGATGAAAATGCTAGTCTCTTGTTG
>JZKD02S1871048.1:55124-69567 GCA_000966675.3 Picea glauca
CTTGGTGGCTCTGTGTGCGCTCGGTCGAGAAGGAAAATGGCAAGAAGTGAAGGGAGACAAAGTAGTGGAGATGGGGATTATGGGAGATTGGTGCATATGTGCATAGATTCATCTTGTAAGAGTAATGAAACTATGGAGGTATGGTAGAGACAGAAGCAAACATTGGAAAGAATGCGAAGTGATCTTGGAGGCCTGATTTTCAATTACCTGCTCAAACATCGTTTACTTGCACCACCACTACTCGAGGTCTTTCGACAGAGTGTGGAAGAGGTTAATTTGAAGGGAGAAGCCTTTGTTGACAAAGAATGGTTGGCATATTTGGGATATTTTTTCCATTTGCACCTTGTAAACCTAGCAGACTGCAAGGCGGTGAACAATTATGGCATCTGGAATATTGTTGGAATAACAACTTTGGAAGAATTGGATTTGTCAAGGTGTTCAAGGGTTACTAATGCAGGTTTAGAGCATCTTCTCTCTCTTCCGAACTTGAAAATTTTGAGTATTTCAGAGACTGGAATAAAGACAGATGGAGTGGCTGAACTTTTTTTTCTCACAACTCTTAACTCCTTAGACCTGGGTGGCTTACCATTCACAGACTTTATGGTTTCTTCATTGCAAGATCTATCTTGAATGATGGCTTATACGCGCCTTGACACGTAGTGCATCCTATTTGGATCCCTCGTGGGCTCCTACCTTCAGCTTGGCACTTGACTTCGTTGCTTAAACACTTGGTAAATGTTTTTTGTTCTTTTTATTTTTTATTTTTTTATTGCATCTAACCCTTAATCATGATGTTTTCGTCCCTTGCAGGTGTAGGTAGAAGTTCTTATGAGTTTTTAGGTACATGGTTGGATCAAAGGGACAAGGAACATGAGGAGATGGGACTGGAAGAGGTGTGGCAGGGTCTTTTATCTGGTGCACTCACCCTCTTCTCCAATACTTTTATGGGTAGTTTCCTTAGGGTTCTAGGGTCATTTCTTGGTTATTTTTGGTTTAATTAAGGGCTGTAATAAAGGGTAGCTACATCCCCAAGGTTTAGGTTGTAGGTTACATGATATCTTAGGAATTGGTTTGCACAACTAAATGGTTGTTCAATCCATAGGTTTCAGTTTTGAAATTGGGCTCTGATACCATTTGTAAGACCTTCCTATTTCAGGGCCTCAATAAAATAAAATAAAATATATATTTTGTTTTCTCCTACTAAAATAACTGCAATTTAGTTTATGGTTTTCTTTATACCAGGAATAAACCGGTAAACAACATAACAACAACAACAACAACAACAACATAATGAAATACATACCTCGACTTGCAGGTTGGTTGATTTAGACTTGGTTCACTTGTTCTTTTTCTCTCCCAAACTAAATATTAACCACCCACCTAACTAGGAACAACCTCTCCATTTCCCTAGCTCCAGGAATCCTTGCGGTTTCCTATCCCCCGAGTCCAAAGTTCCTACAACAACAGTGTCCCTGTAAAATCTCCCCAAAACAATCTGTTCTTCCAATTTCCACTTTCTTCCTCTCTCTTTCATAATTTCTTCCTTGCCTCCTTCCCCAATTTCTCCCAAAACAAAAAGACACCTCTCCAATTCCTCTTGCCTCTTCCTTATCCTCCTCTCTCAAATCCCTCTCCCTCATTAAATTCCCCAACTGCCTTATCCCCTCATTAATTTCCCAAAATTTTTATCCCCCCATTAATTACTTCGCCTACCTTTTTAATAATAAAATAATAAAAAGACTCATTGAATTTATTTTAATAATTAATTAAGCTCAAATTAACAACTATGATAAATGAATAATCAAATTGGGTT
This sequence comes from Picea glauca, assembly GCA_000966675.3. Taxonomy (NCBI): domain Eukaryota; kingdom Viridiplantae; phylum Streptophyta; class Pinopsida; order Pinales; family Pinaceae; genus Picea; species Picea glauca. The sequence continues at coordinate 56,938 of JZKD02S1871048.1, forward strand.
GTTACAACTGTCTCTAACCCTTGCGCCCTCATTGGCTGTAATACACAATCTCTGAACTAGGTATACTGAATATGTATCCAACACAGTGAAATACCTGGATGGTATCTCCGATAGGCTAGGGTGTGTCTTCCAACACTGAAACTGATCTGGGTGGTGGTTTCCTCCAGAAATATACAAAACATCTAAGAGGTCAACTTCCTCCTATGGAACATGTTCTCAACTCAAAATCATAACATAATGAGAAATTAGGTCGAATTCCTCTTCTTATATCTCCCTCGATCTAATTTGTCGCTCACATCACTTAAGCTAGGTGCCTTTCCTCCTAAGTCAAATGTGATTAATTAATTAAGTCCCCTCTTAACACCTTTTTCTTCTATTTTTGCGTTGAATTTGGCTCAAGTGACCTTTCCTATGCTTTTTGGCTTAATTCATCGTTTATCCATTTATTCACCCATATTTCTCCCTTTGTTTCCTGTTTGTTCCTGACTATAGTCTACGGAAACAAATAGGCTACTAAGTCATTCCATGCTGAGGTTATTCTTGGGAATGGGACATCACAATCCTTCCTTCCCAAGATTGCTTGTCCTCAAGCAACATCAATCCTGGGTGCTGCAATATATGCTCTCCCTCCCATGTGGGATCCTCCATTGGAAGTCCCCTCAATCTGAACAAGCATTCCTTGATGACCCTGCTCCTCAATCCACACTCTCTCCGCTCTAGCACCTCCTCTGAAACTAACTCCAACTGTTCCTCCTCATCCAAAGGTGGCAACTCCTCTGAAAAGTTAACCTATTGTCCCACTGCCTTTTTAAGGCAAGAAACATGGAACACATTGTGAATCTTTCTATCCTCCGGGAAATCTAGCTCGTAAGCCACTTCACCTACCTTCCCGTTGACTCTGTATGACCCATAGAACCTAGGATTCAACTTCTCTTCCATACTTATTTTCAATGAAGTCTGTCTGTATGTCTGTAATCGTATAAAAACCAAGTCCCTTACCTCAAAACTGTGCTCTATCCTCTGCCTTTCTACATAGATCTTCTGATGGTTCTGAGTTTCCTGTAGGTTCATCTTTACCACCCGTAGAACCCTATGACTCTCCTAAACCCAGTCTTTGGTCCTCGGGACTCTGCTATCCCCAAACAAAGTCTCCACAAAAGGGGGTGCATCGTATCCATACAATGCTCTAAACAATGACATCCTGATAGACATGTGGTAAGTTGTGTTGTAATAGTAGTCACCCATGCAACCATCTCACCCATATGTGTTGCTGCCCACCCACATAATTCCTTAGATACCCCTCCACCCATTTGTTGACAATGTTTGTCTGTCTATCTGTCTGCGGGTGGTAGCTGGTACTCGTGGCTAAATCTGTTCCCACCAACATGAAGAGCTCCTACCAAAATGCGTCGATGAAGTGCCCATCTCTGTCACTGACTATCTGCCTAGGTAAACCGTGCAACCAGAAAACCTATCTGAAAGTATCTTTGCTACCTATATGGCCTTTTAGTCCGTGGGTATGACAAATAAGTGTGCAAATTTGGTTAGTCTTTTGACCACTACATAGATACAGTCCCTATGTTGCACTCGAGGAAGTCCTCTAATGAATTCCATATAAATGCTCTCCCATTTATGCTCAAGAATGGGTAGAGGTTGAAGTAACCCTGCGGGGTGTGTATGCTCATACTTGTTCTGCTGACAAGTCATGCACTCCCGGATGTGCTTCAGTAAATCATCCTTGAGACCCTTCCATGAGAATCTATCTCTGATCTTCCAGTAGGTTTTGAAGATCCCTGATGCCCGAATGTAGGTGAATCATGAAAAACCTTCAGAACCTTCCCCTTTACGGTATATTCTGGAACCAAGTAGATCCGGTCCTTGTAGAAAATGACATTTTCGAACACCCGATATCTATCATCAATTACATGTCCATCCAGTACCTCACAAGAAAACTTATTTTTGGAGTACTCCAACAACAAATGTGCCTTCTAGTTTGTGCAAATATCCATCATCGAACACCTTGCTAGCCTCCTGGACAACGCATCTGCTACGACGTTCCTTTTTCCTTTAACATGCTCAATGTCAACGTAAAAGGCTTGGATATTCGAGACCCACTTCTGCTATCTCTCGCCAAGGTCTTTCTGATCCAAGAAATACTTGAGACTGTTGTGATCAGTCTTCACTACAAACCTGCTACCCAACAGATATTGCTTGAATTTGGTTAAGGCATGCATGATTGCTAGCATTTCCTTCTCGTAAATTGAATAGAGTCTCTTTGAATCATTGAGCTTCCTGCTCTTGAACATAATGGGATGTCCCCCTTGCATCATATCTTCTCCAATCCCCACCCCTGATGCGTCACACTCTAAGAAAAATGATCAAGATAAATCTGAAAGGGATAGAACAGGGCATGTGCTCATAACCTACTTCATTTTCTCAAAAGTCTTGTGACTCATTCATTCAATGAAAATCACCCTTCTTGGTTAGATCTGTGAGTGGTGTTCCCAACTATGAAAATCCCCTGACAAACTGCCTATAGTAATTGCATAACCGAAAGAATCCCTTAATCTTTGTGAGGTTCTTGGGTGTTTTCCAATCCAGAATGGCCCCAATCTTTTCCTAATAAACTTGTACTCCATTCTCACTGATGATATGTGCCAAGTACAATAGTTCTCTCATCCCAAACTCACACTTGGACTCCTTGGAATATAATGACTGTGCCTTCATAATTCCCAAGACCTCCTCCAAGTGTGATAATGCTCATCCCATGTCCTGCTGTAAATCAAAATATCATCGAAGAATACCAAAAGGTACATCCTCAGCTGCCCCATGAATATATGATTCATGCAATATTGGAAGGTGGATGGTGTGTTGGTCAACCCAAACGGCATGACCCAAAACTTGAAGTGCCCAAAACAACATATGAAAGTTGTCTTCTCTATGTCTCTCTCTCTGATGATTATTTGATGATGTCCTAAATGTAGATCAATTTTGGTGAAGAAATCTACCCCATGTACTTCGTCCATCAACTCATCTATGTGTGGGATGGGGTACCTGTTCTTGATCATTTTCTCATTAAAGGATCCGTAGTTTATGCACATCCTCAATGTGCCATCTTTCTTCAGTACCAATACGACTGAAGAAGCAAAAATACTCGTGCTGGGCCTAATGTGCCCCATCACAAGAAATTCCTTGATTTCTTTCTTGATCTCGTCCTTGAATCTCTTGGGGTGTTTATAGGGCATGATGATCACATGTGTATCCCCCATCTCCAACTCAATAGTATGCTTGAACCCCTTGTCTGGTGGCCTCCGTGGTGGTATTGTCCCAAACACCGGCTCATACTGACTCAAAATATCTCTGATTTGTGGATGGTAATGTTCTCTGCCCTCTTAATCCTTCCAGGTGGTGATCAGACACTCTGTTGCATATGCTACATCACCGTGACAGAATATATGCTCCATCCTCTTCAATGATACTGCTATGGGTGATTCTATAGACATACCTCTCAATACCACTCTCGATCTGCTGGCATCTATGAAATTCATGGTCAACGTCTCATAGTTGAACCCAATCTCCCCCAGTGAATATAGCCACTGTACCCCCAACACTGCATCTATATCTGACAGGTAAACTACATAAAAGGTATCCTTCAGGGTGTAGTTTCCTATCTTGACCTCTAGGTCTGGGACCATATCCAAGCATGTCATAGTATATCCATCTTCCACATCCATGGTGAACCCCTCAAACTCCTCAGTGTGTAACCCCCTTCAAGCTACTAAGGGTGGATCGATGAAATTGTGGGTGGCCCCACCATCTACTAAATTTTTCATTCACTACCCTGTATAAGGCCCTTTAGCTTGAGTGTGTTGTACCTGGGTACTCCAAAAAGCATTGTTATGGCTCCCCCTTTCACCTCTCTATGAGGTTTTGTCTCCTCCTTTGGCTGTGCCTCTGCATGTATCTGAGGTTTCTTTGGATGTCGCTTTGGCTCATGTGTAGGCTCATCCTCTAAATCACTTTCTGCATGTGCCCTGATCTCCTCCTCCTCCTCCTCCTCACCGATTGATTCCAATTCAATGTAGTCGATCTGTCCCTTTCCCATGCATCGATGCCCTAGGACCCAAGGGTCTCTGCAAGAGAAGAAAAGCTTCTTCCTCATCAACTCCCTTTTGGTGTCATCATCCAACTTTGGCTTACCCTTCCAATCCCTTTGAGGATTATTTTGATCCTTGTATCTCTATGGAACAAATGGTTTGGTAAAGGTTTTGGGTTTCAACATCGAGTCCCCCATGTCTCTAGTGCACACAATGGCCTCTTGTAGGGTGTGAGGATTGAAATCCTTAACCCAACATCTCAATGGCTCCGTCAATGCCTTGGTGAACAAAATCACCAATCTGTGCTCTGAAATATCTGATACGACCACTGCCTTCCACTGGAACTCTGTGATGAAGACCTCAACTGACTCTGTCTGTCTCAACTATGTGAGATCCCTGAAACGGAGTTCGGGATCCCTCCTGTCAAACCTCTCCATCAACCTCTCAGTGAACTCCAAATATGAAGTAATGTGGTTGTGACCCAAGATCACCAGCCCATGCTACCACCACTCGTGGGCCTCCCCATCCAAGTGAAAGGTGGTAAAGTTAATAGATTTTGACTGTATCATCGGGTTGATCTTGAAATATGTGTCAATCTTCTATACCCATGCTTGAGCTGAGCATCAATATGACCCGTTGAAAGTAGGAATATTCATCTTTATCACTTTCTTAATGAATTCCATGTTTTGAGTTTGTGCATTTCCCCTATGTGCCTCCCTGGTCTTGTTCCAATACCCGATCAAACAATAATTTAGCAAACTCATGTCTGCATGGAACTCTGGTCCCAATGCCAAATAATCTCTTTTGTACTCCCCGAATGGGTCCTATGGCACTTCCTTCCCCTGTCTTGCCTGTCTTCTTTCCTGCCATCGCTGTCCCAATGGTTTCCCCCCTGGAATTGTGGATATAAAGGTCGGGGTATCCTCCCAGATGATGTATAGGCATGGATAGGTGAAGGATGTCCACTCACTCCGCCTTGAGATCCACTGACACCACCTTCCTGGCGTCCTCTTGAACCACTCGCTCCTCCTTCTACTTTGGCACCCATAATTCTCACACTGTGTTGGATCAACTGTGTGTTGATGGCCATTTGTGCTATGGTGTTCATCATATCCCATTGTCCTCTAGTCAGGTCATTCAAGATGGCATGTGTACTGTCAGAATGTGTCTCAGGGCCTTTCCCCTTGCCCTCTGGTGTCTCATGCCTATCACCCATAGTGCTCTCAATGTCTATCTCTGTGTCGGAATTGATGTGATCCCTATCCTCTAACTCTGGCTTTGTATCTGACAGAGTGTGGAAGGGAGTGTAGTCCCTTCTGTTCCTGTATCTTCTGTCTCTACTATGTCCTCTGCGGTACTGAATGTACTCATCCCCAACATTTCCTCATACCTCTGGGTATTCTTCACCTATTCCCAGAATCAAGGGGTCATGAGAAAGCACTTCTTCACAAGATGGCAGGAAGAAGGCTCTGATACCATTGAAATATCCCTGATCCAATTGATCTAGATAGACTCTATTGAAACTGTTGTCTCTGTTCTCAGATCTAATACTCTGGGGGTTTTCGGATGCATTTTAGTTACTTGTTTAACATGATTGGTGTTTTTTCATGTGTGTTTCATATAAATAAGTGTTTGAGCAAAATATATGATGCATACAAAATAAATGAACCAACACAACTCAATAGCATGTATTATGGAGAATAACAGGAAATACAATGTGCATGTAGGAAATATAGGAAAAAATCATCAGCTATATCTCATAAGAGTTGATCATCACTAGAATACAATTCAAAACAACAAGAAATACTCGTATATAGAAGATCAGGAAGAATCAACAACATGCATGCGCAGATCTGCTGGATGCAATCTCGAATACTCACGACAACTACTGCAAATGTCTGGAAAGTTTTCCCTGCTGTCAATACTCGTCTAATCTTTCTGGAAACTATCCCAAATTATGGGTCCTAACCTCACATCTCCTCCTGATGAATATCATACTAAATATCAGTCCACTACTGATCAAACTGGACCCCGGATGGGACCCCCTGAGGGTTTGCGCCCCTCTCTTGGACAACTGGTGCATCCCGGTGATTCCACTGTCGGAATTTGGAGATATATGGATCAAACTGAGTGCCCTGTTATGATTTGTATTGGGTTGAGAGGGTTTCTACAGATCTGTCTCGATGAGCTCTTTGAAACCCTCACTGTACTTCCCTAAGTGTTGCGCACTTCTTGGATTCCTGCTGTGCACTAGGAGATTCCTCCATCAGAAACTGATGAGTGATAGCTCAAAAGAAGCACTCTGACGCCCTCTCAATTGGGCCAGAAGGAAATGGAAAGATATGGCCTGGTCTCGTCCAACTAAACAAAACTGTCTCTAACCCTTTCGCCCTCATTGGTTGTAATGCACAATCTTTGACCTGGGTATACTGAATAAAAATCTGGCACGGTGAAATACCTAGATGGTATCTTTGATAAGCTAGGATGTGTCTTCCACCACTGAAACCGATCTGGGTCCTCCAGAAATCCACAAAACATCTAAGAGGGCGACTTCCTTCTCTGGAACTTGTTCTCAACACAAAATCATAACATAATGAGGAATTAGGTCAAATTCCTCTTCTTATACCTCCCCCGATCTAATTTTCCATTGCCATCACTTAAGCTAGGCACCTTTCCTCCTAAGTCAAATGTGATTAATTAATTAAGTCCCCCCTTAACACCTTTTTCTTCTATTTCTCCATTGACTTTGACTTAAGTGACTTTTATTATGCTTTTTGTCTTAATTCATCGTTTAGCCATTTATTCACCCTTATTTATCCCTTTGTTCCATGTTCATGCCTGACTATAGTCTACGGGAATAGATAGACTACTAAGTCACTCCCTGTTGAGGCTATTCTTGGGAACAAGACACCACTGTTGATTGATACTAAAGGTATTTTATTACCATGTGTGTGTGTATTCTTCATTATCTACATGGTATGTGTTAGCGTCAGAAGTCACTCTTGGATTGCTTGCACGAGCAGAGCCCAACACCCATCAGTTTTATGTCACAATAGTTTTAATGGGTGATCAAATGGGTAGAGACTTGGGAAGGTATTGCTCTAACTCAAGAACTAAATCCGGTATGTAAGGAAAAAATGAGGTCTTGATCTAACTTCAGTCAGTGAGTTGATTTAAAGATGAACAGGCTGAAGACTTGGTGAGAGGAGTGAGTAAACTACCTCAGGCAACAAGCCTTTCAGCAGTTTGTAGAAGAAAAACTTTGAATGCAAGATCCTCTTGGTTCAGGGCTTCGAGAAACTAAAAGGGGGACTTGGTTGGATCCTCCAATTCCAAGTCGTTCAACGCTAAGAAAATCACAGGGACCGATTAGAAACAATGCAACTGTTACAGTGATCCAACCTACATCATCCTATAAGGCAAGAAGTCTCAAGAGTCCATGCATAACTAGAATAACAATGCTTCATTAAAGCTTTACAACCGGGAGCCTTTCTCAACCATCGATGCCCTACAAAATAAAAATACTGAGTCTATATACTCAGGAAAATTCGCCTAACAGAGGCGTGCTCAGTCATCTAAAACTTGGTGTCCCTTCAGTCAAACTCGGATGAATATTCTTCGTCAGACGCCATATTAACTACGCATGGCTCCTGCAAGGGGAGTAGCTGAGCCATTAAGTGCCGAGTTAGCGTGTGTGGACCTCTCTGGCTAGTCGAGGACTCGGCATGGCTTCTTTGAAAAATTTGGTACACAGGACCCTCTCGGGCATACAACTTGCCAGATCCCCCATACCTTATACTTAATGAGTGAGGAGAGGTTTCAACTACCCCTTCTCACCTTCATTTACTCCAAGCGAGAACCGGGATTGAGATTGAATCAGATGGCACCTGGAGATCGCGATGATCCCTTCTACGACTAAAATCGAAACCTTTGGCCCCCTTTGCACAACTCTTTTTATTTCCCAAGTGACCACGGGCTGTGACCCTGCGTTTATTTTCAAAGGTGCTTTCGACGTTTGTGAATAGGAATGAGATGATCCTTTCTTATCAGACTCGCAATGAGCAAAGCCCCGAGATGGCTTAATTGGGCGCCATGCGTCCCTCTCAGATATGACGGTCTTGAACTCACTCGACGACACTATGGGCCCGGGTCCTGGACGCTCTTGACACTTCACGTCTCAGGGATACGAAGAGCTGCCCCTTGCTTCGAAGTCGCGATGGATGAAAAGGCGAGGAGCCTAATCGCGCACCAGGTGTCCCCTTTGGATGCATGAATGAGATTGCTCCGGGATACTGTGGGCTCGACTTTGTGCGCTTTTGGCACTTCGGGGTTCGGGGTTTCGAGATGTAGCACAACATGGAACCCTCCCCCTTCGAACTGCCGAATGCCGAAATGCCGACGTGACTAGATCTCGCGCCACGCATCCTTTGGATGGACGACTGCTATCCTCTCCTGTATGCAATATGGACACTATTCATCATGCTAATCTCGGCGCAACTCCGCTAACCACGATTCCCTGTCGACCGTCGATCTTCTCCTGTGGATGAATCTGGACTGTCGACAATATAATTTCGCCTGCTTACTTGCTTGGAAGTCTGAAATGAGATTTTTTCGTGCTGTGCTTGGGTGCTTCTTGTGCAACTTGCAAACCTGAATACTCTTGTGCTCATGACAAGAATTGTTACTAACATTAGGCTCCATGGGGGATAGAGTCATCCTTGTGATGCTCTAAGGACTCATTTTGCAGTTCCAATGCCTTGCTGTTGGGCTATGGAGTCATTTATTTAAAACTTAAAGACGGAAATAAAAACAATATTTACAACCATGAAAGAGCCATGTGCGGCTCAAGAGAAAAATCTTTTTAGGAAATGCCCATTCACAGGGCCATTGAAAGATTCTTGATCCTTCAAATCTCGTAACCTATAGGTGTTATTCGAGAATACTTCGGAGACTTTGAAAGGCCCAATCCACAGGGCTTCGAATTTTCCGTGCTTGCCTTTATCTTGTTTAGGAGAATCCCATTTCAGTACCAGGTCTCCTATTCGAAACTCTTCCTTATTGGCCTTCTTATCAAAAACATGCTTGATCCTTTGCTGATGGTCCTGAATTCTACCCATTACCTTCTCCCTGGCCTGCTGGACTTCCACTAGCTGATGAATTCTTTTGATTACGTCATCAGGCTCCCCTCGATGATCCTGGAGAAATTTTGCTACAGGAATGGCTAAATGGGAAGGAAAAACAACCTCTACTCCATAGACTAATTGGAAAGGAGAGATGCCTAGAGATCTCTTCGTGGTCACTTGATCGGCCCATAGAGAAAATTTTAATCTTGAATGCCATGCCTTCTTGTTGTCTTCCAACAATATTTTGATGATCCTTATTAGGCTTTTGTTGGAGGACTCTGCTAAACCATTTCCCTGGGGATAGTATGGGGTGGAGTGAATCAATTTGATCCCGAATTGCTCACAAAACTTGGTTAACGGCTCAGCCCTGAAAGAGGCTGCGTTATCAGTGACAATATTACTTGGGAAACTGAATCTTGTGATGAGGTCCTCCAGGAATCCAATGATTACCTTGTGGGAAGCACTCCTGGTGGGGATAGCTTCAATCCACTTGGTAAAGAAATCTGTAGCAGTCAGGATCCATCTGTGCTACCCACTGGAAGCGGGGTGAATTTCTCCAATGAAATCTAGGCCCAACTGCAAAAGGTCTTGAAACAACCACAGGATTTAACGACAAAGACTTGAGCTGCTGTTTTCCTGCAAATCTTTGACATTTGATGCAGGCTCTAACCCTTCTGCAGACGTCAGTGAATACGGTGGGCCAGTAGTATCCAGCCCTGAGGATTTTGTAGGTTGTGGTTTTCCAGAAATGGTGCCTTCCACATAGGCCGTCATGAAATTCAACCATGATCCTGTCAGCCTCTTGTGGATCTACACATTTCAAAATCAACCCTAGGGGGTCTTTCCAATATAAAACTTGATCGATAAGGTAGTACATGACTGCTTTGAGCTTTAGAGATTTTTCCTTGTTTCTTTGCAGGCCGTCTGGAGGCCGCAACTCTTGTAGAAAATATATGACATCCTTATACCAGGGACATCGAGCCAATGGGGGCTCCCTTTGAGGGTCTATTTTAGACAGATGATTCCGTTGAATTCCTGAATATTCGTTGATGAAACTTACCCCCAAAGCTAGGCAATTTTCTTCAGCCAACAACTTGGCTAAACCTTGAGCTTTGATCAATTTGGTAGGCTTTATTTTCAGGTCAAATTCCAGAATCTTGGGTATCCACTTACTCCTCCTCCCGTCTATGTCAGGTTGAATAAGAATGTCTTTGACAGTAACTGAGGGGACATAGGCAACGATTTTTGACTATAGGACATAGGTTCTGAAGGCCTTGAGAGCCTTTACTAGGGCATAGGCCTACTTCTCCATAGTGTCATACCTGACTTCGACATCCCTCAATGCTCGGCTGAAATAGGAAATAGGCTACTCTAGCCCAACCTCGTTTGTCTGTAATAAAACAACAACGACCGTGTCAGGTGAGGCAAAGGAGAAAATAAGGAAATCCTTTGAGTAATCGGGACTGATAAGCACATGAGCTTCAGTCAGGGCCTTCTTTATTTTCTCGAAGGAATTTCGTGATTCAGAAGTCCACCTCACTTCATTTCCTTTCCTTGACATGGTTGTTATAAGTTTTACCTCCTCAACAAAGTTAGAAACAAACCTCCTCAGAAAATTAATATTACCAAGGAAAGATTGGACCTCCTTCTTGGATCTCGGGATTGATAAGGCTTGTATTGCCTCAACTCTACTAGGATCGATCCTGAGTCCTTCCGCTGATACTATGTGGCCTAGTAACTTTCCCTCCTGCATGGTGAACATATATTTCTTGGGATTTAATGAAATGCCAAAACTCCTGTATTTCAGGAAAACCTTCCTGAGATGACAACAATGTTCTTTATCAGATTTTGAAAATACTGTTATGTCATCCAGAAAGATGACCACAAACTTATCCTTTTCCCCAATGAAATCTATGTCCATAGCACGTTGAAACTTTTCCCTTGCATTCATCAATCTAGAAGGCATTTTGGCATACATGAATGTGCCCCATGGAGTGGTAAATGTTGTCTTTTCCCTGTCCTCAGGCAGAACAGAGATTTGATTGTAGCCAGAGAAGCCATCGATCATGGACATCCTGGATGCTCCTGTTACCGTCTGCAATATATGTTCCATCTTTGGTAAGGGATAGTTATCCTTCCATGAGCTCCTGCTCATGTTTCTGAAGTCTACACAGAGTCTGATTTCTTCATTCTTTTTCCTTACTGGTACCAAGTTGGCCACCCACTCTAAGTATCTCAGTGGTACGATGATCTGGGCCTGTAGTAGCTTCTTCACTTCCCTCTCCATGATAGGCAACAACATAGGATTGATCTGTCTTAGCTTCTGCCTAAATGGTTTTGCTTCCCTTTTCAATGGGATTTTATGCTCGATAACAAAAGTGTCATATGTTTTGAGATCTCCATAGGTCTAGGCGAAAACATCAGCAAAATCTCTCAATAGTCCAGCATATTCAACCCTCTGTTCCATTGTCAGGCTTCTTGACAATTTGACAAACTTGGGTTCATTCTCAGTGCCAATATTGCACTGAGTTGTATCGGCGTCATCTTCTGAGATTTCCCCTTTTAATGCCACATCATTTATATCAAAAAGCCTTTCCAAAGGAACCAGTCCCCTTGGAATATGATTGTTGGGCAGTTGAACAATGTTACACTCTGCAATCTTATTCAGAAAATTACCCCCATCAAGAGTTTCTTCAGAGACAGAGTCTTGGTCAATATGCATCTCTGAAAATTCTTCAACAGTCTCCATGAATCTTTTGACCTCAAGATCATCCTCGAACACTTTCCAATGTTTGACATTGTCAGGTATGGAGGGCTTGTATTTTAATTCTACATCGTATCTGAATTTGGGTGGCAAGGTCACTTTGAAATTTCTTGCTGATGTAGCCAAGGAATCTGCCACCGTGTTCTTCTCTCTTGGGATGAAAGAAATGTTAAATGCTGAGAAGAAACTGTCAATTAGGTCCCATACCTCATTTCCGTAACTCCTAAGTCGAGGATGCTTAGCCTGATAAGCGTTTCTGATCTGTTGGACCACCAACTCTGCATCTCTGAACACTGCTACCTCCTGAATTCCCATTTCCTTTGCAGCTCTTAATCTTAGAACAAGAGCTTCATATTCTGCCACATTGTTAGTAGCTTCAAATTCTAGCTTGTATGAAAGAGACATGGTTTCCTGAGCAGGTGATACAAAAAATACCCCAGCACCAGCGCCTTCCCTGGAAGAGGCTCCATCAAAAAACATTTTCCAGACGGGGGAGATGGGGGGAGAAAATTCATGAGGAGTGGTGGGATGCTTTCTGAGTTTAAGAGGAGGCTCGGGAGCATGAGTGAGTTGTAGTAAACTGGAACCTAAATCAATGTCCAAGGAAAAAATGGGATGGTTGGTAGGATTGGCTTCATCACTGATT
>JZKD02S1871048.1:69617-81728 GCA_000966675.3 Picea glauca
CATAGGTTAGGTCCATCTGCAGAGTCCCCCCCATTATTTTTATCCAAGATCTCGATAACAACATACCAAACTTGGGGGGGACATCATCCACTACAACATCCATGACCACACTTTTCATGGGCAATTGAAACAAGGTCACGACCGGGTCTTTGATGACTCCTAGACATTGAACTTTCCTGGAGTCAAAGGAATAGAGGTCATGGTAGGTTCAGGTGACTTCTAGCCCTAACTCTTTCATGACAGTTTTGGGCATGAGGTTGTGAGAATCCCACGAATCCATTAAGAAGTTGTGCAGTACCTTGTCATGTACGTTCAAGGAAGTGTAGAAGGGAGGGGATGAGTCATTTCTGTCTTCTACCATAGGACCTAGAATAACTGCAGTCTTTTCATCTTGCAAATTGATGGAGTCCGTGGGAAGGCACAATACCTCAGACTGTAAAATCTCAGAGAAGCATCTTTTGAACCCTTCATGTTTAATCAATTTGGTCAGGGGCATAGGGATTCTGATATTTTGAATTTCATGCTCGAAATTAAAAGAAGATGTAAGCTTCGGGATTTCTCTTATTTTGGGAACATGAATATGGACTATGGGAGAGAGGGGTCAGGTCTTCTTACCTCTGTGATTGTCTGCTACTTCATTAGAAGGTTTCTTTGTTCTAGTGAACTGCTCAGGAGCATCAGGTGCTACTGTCCTTTTCTTGGACCTTAGGTCATACCTGCCTTGGCTGCTACTAGCCTTGTTTCCCTTGCTCAGTTCATTTAGCTGACTGTCCATGAGAGACTCCTCGTATGCTGATTGAGTGAGATGAGGAAAAGGAGGAGTGTCTCCGAAGCAATGGATTTCAAGATCAAGCTCATCTGTTTCCCCTTCTTCTTCCTTGGCCATACAATTGTTTCGGAAAGGGGCCTGAATTTTCTTGTCTTCTCTGTCTCTTCCCCTCTCTCTTTGCACAGTTGGGGAAACAAAATTGTTTGGCCTCCTGAAACCTCCTTTATTTTTGGCGCTTTGAGGACCCTTGTATGCTTGCCTCCCCTCCACCTTCATTCTCTCCATCTCTGCAGACAGAGACTTCACCATCTTGGCCAATTCATCCACTTGAGGGTGGGGCACCAATGGGCTAGAAGTTGAGGCTTCAGATCTTCCCTTTATCATGTCTGTGTCGGCCTTGTTCCTCAGTCTATTAGCTGCTAATACATTAGATTCCACCTCTATAGACACATCTTGCATTTGAGTTAAGGAGGTGGCTCTTCTTCTCTCAATAAAAGACAGAAATCGGGACCAAATGCACTAGCATAAGAAATCTTGGCCACGGCTTCTGAGGGTTTTATCTCAGCATGAATTTTATTATACATCTTATTGAATCTTTTGGAGAAGTCAGAGACTGACTCTCCTTCCATCTTCTTCAAAGACCCGAACTCTGTCATGTAATACATGAAATCCTTCCTATCTCCCCACTGCCTTACGAAAGCACTATCCAGAGTTTCGATCCCAGCAATAGATCTAGGGGCCAATCCTCTAAACCACTTCCTCACCTCACCATATAGGCTCTGGATGAAGACTCTCATCCAGACATCTTCATTTTCAATGTCCAAGTTGTCTGCATAACTGTAGAAAGCAGCCAGGTGCTCTTCCACAGTTATGTCCCCTTCCCCAGTGAACTTGGGCATATACTTCATGTAATCTCCAACAGGGAGAGGATTCATTGGATGGGGTAGGATTAAGGGAGCATATCTGGCAGCAACTATGGCATCCATTCTATTTAGAGGGGGATTAGCGCCAGCCATAGGGATATTAGGTGAAGGAGAAATTGGAGGAGAAGGAGTTCGCGAAGGGGCTACTGGGAATGAGTCTCGAAGTGGAATGGGAAACAAAAGGGGATTTAAGAAGAAGGTTAATGGGCTCAAGTCATCAGATGCCCCTCTTTGTGCAGGAGTGGTAACAATAACAAGATGAGGAGTGGTAAAGATAGAAACAGGGCACTCTTCTGGGGTCCTGGGTCTACGCCAAAGTACAGCTTCAGAGGAGAGGGGAGTGACAAGGATTTCTCCCTCCAATCCCAGACTAGGAGGGTAAAACTTAGTAGAAACACTCCCAAAATTCAGGAAACGGGAAACCTCAGAAAAAGGTCTGTTAAGAAATTGAGGAGGAGAAAATGGAGTTCCTACAGAAGGAGATGGCGGATTACCTGGTTCGACGGTGGAAGCTTCTTCTTCAGAGGCCTTTCCTTTTATGAGAACCACCTCCAGATCAGTTTTAGGTGTAGATAGAGGCAACTATGGATGGGGCCACGTGTGTTTGCCTCTGAAAGCCACAATTATCACGACAGGTTCGCCACAGTGGAGTTGTCACAATGGAGTCGCCAGGTGCACAGTAGAAATCTTCAAAGGCTCCGATACCTGATGCACCTTCATAATTAGAGGCTCAATGTCGTTTAATCTTGGGGAAAATTTTCAACTTCGTCCCCGACAATGGCGCCAGAAATATTAGTGTTAGAAGTCACTCCTAGATTGCTTTCAGGAGCAGAGCCCAACGCCCATCAGTTTTATGTCACAATAGTTTTAATGGGTGATCAAATGGGTAGAGACTCAGGAAGGTATCACTCTAACTCGAGAACTGAATCCGTTATGTAAGGAACAAAGGAGGTCTTGATCTAACTTCAGTCAGTGAGTTGATTTAAAGATGAGCAGGTTGAAGACTTGGTGAGAGGAGTGAGTAAACTACCTCAGGAAACAGGCCTTTCAGCAGTTTGTAGAAGAAAAACTTTGAATACAAGATCCTCTTGGTTCAGGGCTTCGAGAAACTGAAAGGGGGACTTGACTAGATCCTCCAATTCCAAGTCGTTCAGCGCTAAGAAAATCACAGGGACCGATTAGAAACAATGCAACTGTTATAGTGATCCAACCTACATCATTCTATAACAATTACAACTTGACTAGATCCTCCAATTCCGAGCTACTCTAACACAGTATAAACAAAGACGTGAAAGAAACTGACATTCATAAGGAAAGAAGTCTCAAGAGTCCATGCATAACTAGAATAACAGTGCTTCAGTAAAGTTTTACAACTGGGAGCCTTGCTCAACCATCGATGCCCTACAAAATAAAAAGATTGAGTCTATATACTCAGGAAAATTCGCCTAACAGAGGCGTGCTCAATCATCTAAAACTTGGTGTCCCTTCAGTCAAACTCAGACGGATATTCTTCGTCAGACGCCACCTTAACTGCGCATGGCTCCTGCAAGGGGAGTAGCTGAGCCATTAAGTGCCGAGTTAGCGTGTGCGGACCTCTCTAGCTAGTCGAGGACTCGGGATGGCTTCTTTGAAAAATTCGGCACATAGGACCCTCTTGGGCAGATAGCTTGCCAGATCCCCCATACCTTATACTTAATGAGTGAGGAGAGGTTTCAACTACCCCTTCTCACCTTCATTTACTCCAAGCGAGAACTAGGATTGAGATTGAATCATATGGAACCTGGAGATCACGATGATCCCTTCTGCGACTAAAATCGAAACCTTTGGCCCCCTTTGCACAACTCTTTTTATTTCCCAAGTGACCACAGGCTGTGACCCTATGTTTATTTTTAAAGGTGCTTTCGACATTCGTGAATAGGAAGGAGCTGATCCTTGCTTATCACAGTCGCGATGAGTGAAGTGTTGAGATGGCTTAATTGGGCGCCATGCGTCCCTCTCAGATATGACGGTCTTGAACTCACTTGGCGATACTGTGGGACCGGGTCCTGGACTCTCTTGGCACTTCGCGTCTTGGGGATACGAAGGAGCTGCCCCTTGTGCTTCGAAGTCGCGATGGACGAAAAGGCGAGGAGCCTAATCATGCACCAGGTGTCCCCTTTGGATGAACAACTGAGATTGCTCCAGGATACTGCGGGCCCGACTTTGTGCGCTTTCGGCGCTTCGGGGTTCGGTGTTTCGATATGTAGCACGACATGAAACTCTCCCCCTTCGAATTCCCAAAAGCCGAAATGCCGACGTGACTAGATCTCGCACCACGTGTCCTTTGGATGGAAGACTGCTATCCTCTCCTGTATGCAATATGGGCGCTATTCATCATGCTAATCTCGACGCAACTCCGCTAACCGCGATTTCCCACTGACCGTCGATCTGCTCCTATGGATGAATCCGGACTGTCGACAATATAATTTCACTCGCTTACTTTCTTGGAAGCCTGAAACAAGATTTTTTTGTGCTGCGCTTGGGCGCTTCTCGTGCAACTTGCAAACCTGAATACTCTTGTGCCCAGGACAAGAATTGTTACTAATAGTATGAAAGTGACATTGGAAATGGATCCTATGATTGTGAAGATTGAGATGAGATTCTATTCGTGCAATGAAAGAGGGAGTTGATGTCAAGAGTGCTTGAGAGAATAAAGTAAATGTCCATAAAAGATATACATAACACCATAAATTACGACACATAAGTAGACATGTAGAACCAAATGTTTAGTGAGGGTTTTCTTGTTGATTTTTTCTTATAGTCATAATATTTGGATTTGCACAAGCATAGAGAAATTTTAAGTTACCTAGATTTTCACATGACTTGCAATTGTGATAATAGAGCATGGTTGTACATGCAGTGAATGCAAGAATAAATGTGCAGAGAAAAGTTTTAAGAGGTTGGGATTACTACATAAGTTACCTAGATTTGAAAATGTGATTTTAGGGCAGTGATTCACAGTGATTGCTGGAATCGGTGCAAAAACAAAAGTTTGAAGAGGTTATTTATCAATGTGGGTGGCTAGAGAACAAATAAAAAAAATATCATGACTCTTGATGAAAAAGACACTATGAGAAGAAACATGAACATATACCATCGGAAAGATAGATACCTAGAAGAGAGATGGATATCCAAAATAATATTGTGTACTTTTAGAGAAGATAAAACATGTACCCATATTATACACTATTTGTAGACATCTTGATAACAAAAATTATATGTCCATACTATTCATTGCTTAGAACCATGTTGTAGGATTTTGCGAGTAAAAGATTTTCTTGTTAGACCTATTAAAGAAATTTTCAGTTATACAATAGGTGCCCAACACATGATAGAGATAACACACAGAAAGCCTAATAGAGGACATTAAGTGACATTCTAAGACACAATGAAAGAATTTTATTGATTTCCAATGAATGGACACAATAGTAGGTCAATGGGTCTCACAAGTAAGGGTGTAAAAGCAACTCAAAATCCTAATCCACATAAATAAAAAAGACCAAAAGCTAGTCAATAGTGCGAAAAAAACACGAATACAAAGAGAAATCCACATTGATCATAAAATGTGGGTGTCAAGTCACATTAGATTTAGAAGTGAATACAAGGAAGAGAAAGCATAATACTCCTTTGCTAAATCATCGTTCAATGAGAATAAGTTGATACATACACTTTCTGATAAACTCATCCATAAATAACTTGTGACTAAGGGGACCAAGATGTGTAATCCTAGTTGGACATTGATCACCCACTATAAATCTTCTAACACTCTAGGTTGTTGGGAAGAATCTAGTGATGGAACTTTGAGTACTCAATACAATGGAGGGGTGACCAATTGAAGTGTCTAGTTGTGAAGCCTCCTTGAGGCCTTCATTGGAAATGGTCTGCCAATTGTAGGTTTAGAAGAAGTGTAGGGTCTCATTGATCTAGAAGTTGATGTCACATGGAATCTATACATCACTTATAATAATCTACAACCAAGATCAAGAGAAAGATGAAATTAATCAACGTCACCTAGTTTGTCTTGGGAAAGCTTTGTAGAATCTTTGTCCTAAAATCTAGTGCTCCCCTCATGGAAAAGAATTAGACACTTGTAGTCAAGGGTATTATAAAAAGGTGGTGATAAATATTCTTGACTCCTTGTAGAGACAATGCATTACTACATTTGGGGTCTAAAAATAATGTTTATTATGACGTTAATTTTGACATAAACCCTATGTGTTGTTTTTTGCTTTGGAATTAGTTGTAACTACAAAAAAAAACTTAATGACATCAATATGTTGACATTTTCAAATGTCATATAATCGTGATGGATTTGGCGATTTCCCCGTTCCACTCCAATCATCGTCACCACACTCTTTTAACCCATCAACATTTCAAACATCGTTTTATTGATGCTAAGGCATCGATATATTTATGTCTTAACGTCGATTCAATTATCTCCATGTCGTAATGCTAGTGTACTAACTTGTAGATGAAAAAGACAAAATTCATATAGAATTATGGAAAAGAGAATAACGAAAAAGGAAATATAGTACTTGGGTTAAAAGGGGAAAAGAGAATTATCATAAACATAACACATAGATTAAAAATGAAGCAGAGTAGTGCGGTTATAAAGGGACTATTTTGTACTTCTATCTACTATTGTATCTACTAATCAATGAAATCCCTAAATCCAAATTAATAAATGTGTAATAGAGGTGATGCCATTGCTTAGGAAATGTAGAGAAGGGCTAAGAAAATTATTAAAAGAGTTATGGCTAAGATTAGTGATATTGATTATGATGAATTTGATGATTTTGAACATTATAACACTTCTTGAAATCCTAATCCAAAAAAATATGCTTGGAAAGGTATTGACTATAAATTTTAATGTTCGTGCAAAAAATGCATGTGTATGAAGAGAGGAAGAATTCTTGTATTGGTAGATAAAAAACATTTTCGAGAACACGAGCACCTATTAAGGGGTTTTGATTATTATCTAATGGTAAGATGATCCAAACAAGTTTTTCCGAAGCTTATATATAATGATCTATATATATAAGCTTAGGAAAATCTTGTTTGGATCATCTTACCATCAAATAATAATCAAAACCTCTTAATAGGTGCCTGTGTTCTTGACAATGTTTTTTAGCTACCAATATTATAATTATTTATGCCTTCACACACACACAGACACAATTTTTCTATGTTTTAATCACAAAGGTCAACATCCCAGTTGGGGTTCTTGAAAATAACATTGGTTAGAGGGATGGAAAGGAAGTTCATGATAATATGCACAACCTTAGGGAAGACCAAAATATAATGGAAGAGAATGGTAATGATATATTAGTGAATGATGAGATAAATAATTTGATTCATGACACCTTTGTACCCATGGATGAGGATGCACTTATGGATGGTGATGTTAAGATTCATGATAACTCTCTTATTTCTCTATCTAATAAACCTCTACATGAAGGGTCAAAGACAAGTCTTCTCTCTGCCATTTTTTTGTTGTTAACTAGAAGGTTTTGAAAGTTGTTTCAAACATATTACTCACACAGATCCTAAGGTATAAAATAATTTTTGAATGCTTATGTTTATGATCATTTTCATTCACCGTAATAAAAATGAAACCACTAGTATTCACGTTTTTTTTTGTAGATTATTAGCTAATATTCATGTGCTAGAGTCAAACACTTTTCCTCACACATTCCAAGATGTGTGCCCCTTATAAAAGATATAGGAATGGAGTATCAAACAATTGATACATGTCATAATGAATGCATGATATATTACAAAGAAGAGAAAATACATTTGAAGCCATGCCACAAAGGTAAAATAAATAGATATCACACTGATTAGGTAACAAAGAACATGCCACAAAGGATCTTAACCATATCCCCATCATTCCACTTTTTAAAATGTTGTTTAGGTGCAAGAACATAGCACAACTTATGGACTATCACACTTGGATGAGGAGTTAGGATGTTGCTATGCAGATGTCTGCATATGGTTATGCATTTAGGGACATTGAATAAAAACAATCCATATCTAAAGATGAACCTCATAATGTTAAGTTTTTCTTAATAACTAATTGTGTTCATCCATTTGCTGCAAATGAGATCCATTTATTTGGTGTAGCTAGTGTTTGTTTTAAACTACAATCTTTCTCCTTGGATGTCGATGAAGAACACACATGCAATGCTGTCATTATTAGTTCCAAGTATTTATATTCTAACTGTTTACAACATACCACCTCATTTATTGTTCGTTACATATTATGATGTACTATGTACAAGGAGTTTAATACATTTGTTTTGACATAAGCAAGGGCATATTAAGTTAGAGATATCAATGTGTATATTAAGCTTCTTATCGACAAACTTGGGCTTGGATCACTATGTATGACATATCCAAACCAACATGGCAAAGACAATTCCAATTCTATTGAATACTTACATGGACTATTCATGATGTAGCTAGGCTATCACATTTATGACATGCAAAATGCACTTGAACATTAACTCATCTATTATTATTTGCAATTTTATTAGTTATTTGCAGTTTACTAATAACACTATTGCATATCTTGCATGGATTCAAACTAAGACTAAATATGGTTGTCCAATGTGTGGTATAAAAACTGCATCTTGATGTTCAAGTAGTTTAGGAAATGAGGTGTATGATGAGTACAATCGTCTCCTCTCAAAATACCATAGCTATTGAACAATTGAAAAATATATTTTCAATAGTAAGGAAGAGAATAGAACAAAACCATGAAGAATGACACCTCAACGGTGGAAGAAGGATTATGATAGAACTCTCCATGGTACAAGCAATTGATTTTAATTACATTCATGTATGTAACTTGTCAGTGGTTACTTGTGCCTCTTTTTGTACTAACAAATGTGATTCATTTTATGTTACTTATGGGTTGGTGCAATGGGCTTCCTTGAGTTATGAATTGGTTTTATGTATTGTTCATTTTTCTCCCATACTATGAGCACCTTCCAATATCTCATTTCTTTGACACATTATATTTTGGGAAAAATGTCTTAGAATGCCTATGGAGAATGTTAGATGGAAGAAATTCAACAAAGATCAAATTTCAAAGTAAGAAATGACATCGAGGAAGCCAATGTGATGCAACATTTAAGTCAATCTTCTAGTGGTGGAGAATTGAAAATTCATCCATGGTTATTAACAGAGGAAGAGGGCAATGTAGTGAAAGACGTTGTAAGGAATATTAAATTTCCCACTGGTTTTGTTGGAAAAATTTAAAATATCTTGTTAAAAAAAGTTATTTCGGAGGAGAAAAAATACATGATTGGCATACCTCTACGAAGGTATGTTGTTTAATATTAGTTATGCTATAATTTATATAAATCATTCTCTTTTTTTTCTTCTATTTTTGTTCATTAAAGAACTATAATCCATCATTATGTGTTTCAGTTCGTTCTACCTATAATGCTCTCAAACAACTTTGGAAACAACACAAACCAAATCATATATAAACTAAACAAGTACATGAGGCGAGTCATAAAATATAATTCAAATGTCATGGTTAGTTATATTTAGTTGAAATCAAGACCATCATATGATTATCCTTTGTATATATCATTTTTATTCAAATGTGTTTCATTGTTACATGTAAGTAGTTTTCATCCAAGAAAATATATCAAGAAGATATCATGTACTAGAAGAGAACAATTCCTCCCATAATGTGTAAAATGAAAAAGCATTTATCTCCGAGCTTCTTTAAAGCACACAAGCACTACCTCATTCACTTGGTTGAGGAGATTGAAATATGTGAACTTGATCACAAGGGCAATGTGGTTGGTGGAGATGCATTTGAAGGTATTGAAGGAATTTGTTAGATAGAGATCATGTCCTAAGAGGTCAATCGTTGAGGGATATATGAATGATCAATGCAAGTTTATCTCAATGATTGCCTACCAAAAGTAGATATTCATGTGCCTCACATACATAATGACAAGTATACCGACAAATTTGAAGGGGAGGTCTTTCTTGGGAAATGGGCTGAGAAAAAAGTTGAAGGTGGGCATTTAAATATTCTTAAAAATCTTGGTACTTAAATAAATTATAGTAATGATTGGTAATTAAATTTAATTATAATCGCCCCTAGCGTGTAGAACAGATGATGACGGAGTCTACTATTAAGGCACTCTGTTATGTGAAGTCACTAGTTTGAAACCGTCGACTAGCCTTATGTTCAGCGTGAGGGGCCGCGTTGACATGCCTGGGGTTATAGTGGTAGCAGTTACATAACACGACCATGTGTCACACGAGTACGCGCTTGATTAGTTGTTGATTTTCCAATCAACAACAACAAAAAAACTAATTATAATCTCTTTCAAGTGGTGAGCAATGTGATGCAATACATCTTTACATTGCAAATAATCTGTGATTACATAAAGGTGTGGATAGAACAATGTGAAGAAATTAATGGTAACCTGTGACCATGGAATGGGCTGTTTTAATTGATTCAACAAATATTATTGGACAAGGATCCCAATCTTGAAGTGAAAGAAATTGATTTAGCATTTGGTGAAAAGATAGAAAGGAATTGTTATGAACACAAATATATAAATACAAAATATCAATATATAAATCAATAATCAATAAATCAATAATTAAAAATTACTAGTGAAGAGACACCTCATAATGAAATGTCACATTTGTTTACGAGAGGGCACCCCTGTGTGGGTATATGTACGGTCCTCTTTCTCATTGTAATCATATCTCATATTCTTATACATTATTATTCAATATATATTATTGTCCTAAATGAATTTCTTTATATTCCAAGTATTTTGGATATTTCGTGTATGAACCAAGTTGGTTCACCACATTTGGTATTAGAGCCTCATTTATGATCTTGGCCTTTGGCCATACAAGTTTTTAGCTACAATGATTTTTTTTTTTGGAGTTTTTCTAATCTCTGGTCCACTGACCACAACCGTCCTTTGGCCATTCTTTGTTGAAGAAAAAAAGGTGATTCCGTTGCAATTTTACAAGTCCAGAATTTTTGTTGAAGATTTTTCTTTTTCTCTGTTGCATGAGTAAAAAGGATAATTTCAGAGTTTATCTGAAATTATTCTTTTGCAAAATTCTGTAGAGAAATCAAGGAAAAAAAGCATGAAAAAGAAGCAAATCCGTACACATATAAGCGAAACCGACACTGCAATTTGTACAATTAATTAATTACGAATTCACGTTTCTGTACAATCAATTAATTAATTCAACCATATAAATTATGTACGCACTATACGAAATTGAAGACCATTGTAACCAGGGATCAAAATTGAGGTCTTCATTGCCCTTCAAAATCCCTCTAGCCCTTCATAGAAGGGCTTAAATTTATTTCCCAAATTTAAAATAAAAATTATTTCATATTTTTTCAATTGAAACCTATAACAATAGATGTCGTACCTACTGTCGCCATCATTGTCGTACTGTCCAAAACTTGTGCATACAACCGTCGTACGATCACTGAGTTGCTGCACCCGTACAAATGGCATACCACCATCGACGAGCAATATCCAGCCTGTTGCAGAGTCTTTAAGACTCTGCAGAGACCGGATATCCGTATAAACCGTGCGTGTGCTTCATATCCATCGGCATACCATCGGCATACCATCGGCCATCAACGCCGCGCTACACATCACCTCCCGTTTCCGTTTTCCGTTTGCGAGGTTTTCGATGTACTCCGCAGGTTCGTATCCACAATCCGCGTCGCTGATTTCGTATGCCTCGCCGCGCGGCGTTTTAATTATCCAGCGACCGGTTAAAACGATTTGGGGGTTTTAATTATTCAACAGAGTCATAGTCTACCAGAGCATTTTGTGCTAGTTAATCCTTACGACACTGAGCGTGATGCTCTGATCAGAGAAACGCTTCATATTTCTCGATCATTCAAAGTAGCGGGCGCTACGTCCGACTTCCTGCCCGAGGGATTTGAGAAGCGAATGGCTGAGAAAAGGCAGGGATTGCTCATCAGAGGGTGGGCACCGCAGCTGTTGATTCTCTCCCACCCATCCATCGGCGGCTTCCTTAGCCATTGCGGGTGGAATTCAATTATGGAGAGTATAAGCCAGGGGGTGCCCATTTTCGGGTGGCCCATGGCAGCAGATCAGTTATGCAACTCCAAGCTGTTGGAGGAGGTGGTGGGCATGAGCGTGGAGATTTGCAGGGGTGTTGACGCAGAACTGCAGAGGACGAGTGTGGAGAGGACAATGAAACTGTTGATGGAGGAAAAGCAGGGAATCACACTGAAAAAGAGGGCAATGACGATGAGAGAAGCAACTACCAGAGCAGTCTCTTCGGACGAAGGCAGAGTCATCAAAGGTTCATCAGTTGCCAACATAGATGATTTCA
>JZKD02S1871059.1:47217-59913 GCA_000966675.3 Picea glauca
AGTTCTTTGTGTTTCAATAGATAAGAGCATAATAAGAACAAGATCACTGAGAAATACACATTCACAAGAGACACAACATTTATCCTGGGAAACCCTCTAGGGGAAGAAAACCCAGTAAAAAGTTCCTTATCATAAATAGCTTATACAATGTTCAAGAGATAACTCAAACCAATACATATAGTCCTCTCTAAGAGATGCGCCACTCTTCTCCTCTCTCCAACTGGTAATTGCAGCTTGCCTCATAAGAGAATGAGCAAGTGAGTTGTGTGTTTGAAGTGAGGCGCTAGCCTCTTATTTATACAAGACTGACATGTGTTAAAGGCCACAACTGGCAGGGCCGACCTCTCACTCTTGGTGGGTAAACCCACCTTTAATTAATTCTGGGTCTTCCATAATAATTGTTGGGGCCGACTTCTTATTCTGCCCTTTATAATTGTCCGATGACCAATCCGCAAAAGGGGATTTGGTCCTTATACAATTACAGACATGATTAATCCACAATGGGGATTAATCGAATAACAATAATAATAATAATGACATGATTAATCCGCAATGGGGATTTAATCCAATAATAATAAGAATGTTTTTCGCAGTTACATTATTTCAACACTTCCACTATGGCGTTTGTCATCCTTTCGCGGCTTAGAATCTCGAGGTCGGTCTCCAGGGCTCCGAATTTCGTGACGTTGTTGGTTGAGTTTCCTAGACTCCCAACGTACAGCTGGATTATGTTTCCCTCACTGTCCCTGATTACTCCTGCCATTCTTCTCTGTTCTGGGTTACCTTTTGACGCCCTATCAAAATTCAACTTGAGGGACTCTGCTAGTGGTGGTTTCCAGTTGCGCTCACCTACTTGGAGTTGTGGTAGCCGTCTTACTTGACTGGGGTTTCATCCATCTTTCAGGTGGAAAGCTTCTAGGATTCAGGAGTCCTGGTCTGTGAGTTGCGCTCTTCCTGTCTGCCAGTTACGGCTATGCACCATTTCTCTTGTCATGGAGATTATTATTTCCTTGATCTTCCCTTCTGACCAGCTTTCGTTCCTGAAGATGCAATGGTTCCTTTCTTTCCATATTGCCCATATGATCATTCCCAGAATGAGGGTCCAACAGAGATTGATCCTTCATTTTTGTTGTAGTTCTCTTTCCAGATATTGATAGTTGCGGAGATGTTACCTCAGATCCTATTGGACCGTCGAAAGATACCTTCTGCCTAGTCCTAGATCTTTGTTGTGTAGATGCATTCGTCGAGGAGATGGTTTGTTGTTTATTCCTTAGCTTGACAGAGGTGACATCTAGATGGGCCTATGAATCCCCTTTTCCTTAGATTTTCCCAAGTTAGAATTTAGTTATGGAGTATCAACCATTGGAAAATTTTAATTTTTGGCCAGTGGGGGCTGTTCCAAAGCTTATCCCATTGTTGCGTTGGGTCTTCTTGGTCCTGGTCCACGATATAATGTTAGACCTTTTTAAATTTGAATTCCCCGTCGTATTTTTGTCCCCATTTCAGTTGGTCATTTCCGTCTGTGACTACAATTTTTCATCTCCCCAATTCCTCCTCCACCTCCTTTACTGTTGTTGCGGTTTGGTCTCTATTTTGTGGAGTGAGAGTGTCCCAGATTCTCCATTTGTTGTGATCTGTTTCTTGTTTCCAGTAATGGTAGACTCTGGTTTTACCTTGCGCGGTCATCTCATGTTGGAGTTCCTTCCTATTTGGTTTCTCCATTTTAGGTTCCTGTTGCCAGGCGTCCTCCCAGAATCTGGTTGTTCTTCCATTCCTTACTTCCCAAAAGTTGTGTGTCTGGATCCATGCTTTGTTGCACCAGGTTAGGTTCCTGATGGCTAAACCCTCTTTGGTGCCTCTGAAGTGGATTATGTCCTAGTCTCTTATGTCCAGGGCATACTTTGCCTTCCATAGGTTTATCCATGGTGTAGTAGTTTCTTTGACCCAGCGCCACCATAGTTTCTCCTCGTAGGCGTCATTGGTCACTTGCAGGTCTTGTAGCCCCAGACCTCCTTTTCTTTTTGGTTTACAAACCTTCTCCCAAGCCACCAGGTCCCATTTTTTCTTTGTTTCTTCTCCTCGCCACAGGAAGTCCCTTTGGATGGTTCTTATTTTTTGTAGTATCCCCTTGGGGGTTGGGAAGACAGACATCATAAAGGTTGGAATTGCTTGCATAACAGATTTGGTCAAAATAAGTCTTCCCGCTAGGTTGAGGGATCTGTACGTCCAATTTTTTACCTGCTCCTGCAACTTGTTGATTATTCCTTCCCAAGTTGACATTTTGTAAGCTTTGTCTGTCAGGGGAATGCCCACATACTTGGTTGGGAGTGCTTTGCATTCAAAGCCCAAAATATTGGCCAAATTTCTTTGAATTGCAGGGTTGGTATTGAAGAAGAAGATCATAGATTTGGAGTCGTTGATCTCTGCACCCAAGGCTTCCCCAAACTCTTCTAGGATTTGTTTGTAGGATTTTTCTTCCTTGACCGTGGGTATTCCATGAAGTAATGTGTCATCCACGAACTGTTGGTGTGTGGAGGTGGGGCAGTTTTTGAAAGGTTTGATGCTTGTTATTTCACCTGCTGTTGTTGTACCTTTTATGCTTCCACTGAGACCTTCCATCATCAGAATGAACATGAAGGGGGACATCGGGTCTCCTTGTCGGATGCCTCTCGTGGGCCAGAAAGGTTTGGCTGGGGCTGCATTTATTAGGAGTGAGTAGCTTGTTGTGGACACTAGGCTGACTATCCAACTGATCCAGTGCTGGGTGAAACCAAAGGCTTCCAAAGTCTTGACCATATAGTGTCAACTAATTTTGTCATAAGCTTTTGCTAGGTCCAGTTGTATTATCATTTCCCCTCTCTTCTAAAACTTCAGGGTGTGGATAAGCTCATGGGCATGGATGATATTGTCCATTATTTGTCTTCCTTCCACAAAGCCTGCATGTTCTTGTGAGATCAATGTGGGTAGGAGGGGTTTCAATCTATTTTCTATAACTTTGGAGATTATCTTATAGAACACATTGCATAGCGCTATAGGTCTGTAACGGTCAGGGGTTTTGGCTTCATTTTCTTTGGGGATTAGGGTAATCATTGTAGCATTTAGCGCTTTTAGAATGGAGGTTGATCTTCTAGAGTCTTCCACTACCCTATAAATGTCATGTTTGACAATTTCCCAGCAGGCTTTGAAAAACTCCATTGTGAAGCCGTCTGGACCTAGGGTTTTCCCATTGGGCATTTTCTGGAGCACTTGGTCAATTTCCTCCTCAACAATAATTTTGTTTAGGTTGTTATTATGTTCCTTGGTGACCATGCGGGGGATATGTTGGGTTATCCTTTGGATGGCCTCCGTTCTGTCTTGGTTGGGCTCTTGGGCTATCCCGTGGAAGTGGTTTACCAGAGTAGTTTCGATCTCCTTATGTGACTTTCGCTCTATTCCATCCTGGTCTTTAATCTTCAGAATTTTGTTGTGGGCTCTTCTGGCCATGGCTGTTCTATGAAAAAACTTGGTGTTTCGCTCTCCTTCCCTTAGCTATATGATACATGACTTTTGTCGCCGAAGTGTTTCTTTCTGCTGGCATCTAGCTTCCCATTCCTGGGTCATTTGGATCTCTTCCTTTTTCCGATCCTCTGTATAGCCCTCCATTATGCAGGTTTCCTAGAGTTTTATCATTTTGTCTTCTATGTTGTTTTTCTCTTGGTTTATATTTTCAAATGTGTCCTTGTTCCACTCCTTGAGCTTATATTTGATGTACTTTAGTTTATTATAGAGTTTAAACATCCTTGTCCCTTGCTCTGGTTGCTCCTCCCGCCACCACTGTTTGATTCTTTCCTTTAAAGTCGGGTGTTCGATCCAAAATTTCTCAAATCTAAAGGGTCTATTCTTCGGTGTGGTTTGGAAGCCTGCTTCCAGTTGGACTAGTCAGTGATCAGATCCCCCCCAGGGAAGGATGTTGCATTCTAAGGTTATGCCCTGCATAATGATTGACTCTGATACTAGGAATATGTCGAGTCTTGTTTCTACCTGATATTGGTTCATCTGTTTATTGTTCTATGTGAATTGGACATTATTAGTTTTGAGGTCTACCATATCTGCTGTGTCTATCAACTTTGAGAACTCTTCCGCATCCCTATCCAATCTTCTTGTACCTCCTTTTTTCTTCGCAAGTGACATGATGATGTTGAAGTCCCCTGCCAAGATCCATTAGAGGTTGCTGGTGTTAGAATATAGAAGATTGTGCTCGTTTTACCATTGACAATACCCTTGTCACTCAAACATAGGTCAAAGCCACCCTCCGAGCACCTTGACCTTGACAGAGAAGAGAATCCTGGTAGCAATCCAATAGCCAAGAGAGGATAATGCACCAACCAAGAATAGAAACCAAGCCGATCAGATAGTCCCACCCAGAAGTTGGCACACACTTTCCCAGAGACTTGCACACAAAAGTGCCACAACACTGCACAGATCTAGTTCTCTCTACAACTGTTGAGATGTGAATAATGAGAGCTGGTGCCCTGTATTTATAGTAGTCTAGCAGGCTTACTGGGGCTGACTTCTCCTCCTGGATACTAATTAATTCATATTAATTATATTTCTGCAGCCGACAACTTGTCTAGGGTTTCCTTTACTTCTTTGCTTCCTTCTGGAATATTTTAATCTCGTCATAGGTCACAATAGAGGTTCATACCTCCTGAAACTACCATAATATTAACACTCCCTCCTAGCTAGGGAGGTATGGTCTTGAGCACAACATACCATTCAACTGGTAGCATCACGAGCACCGTCATTATTATCTAACTAGATAATCTCCTATGACAACTGGTACAATATTGATTGATAGAACACAAATGTGTCTATCCACGGTAGTACATAACTACTCAAACCGTGACACATAGTCACAATCAGTGAAACATATCCACCATAGTAGTATATCTCTAGTGTTTGGAGACATGCAGTCTCCATAACAATCATCTGATGATAACTTGCACATAAAATATTGTTAAAATAAACTGAATCATTTGGGCCAATCTTTCATTCACATTTGTGAGATCTGAAAGAATATTTTCCCTCAGTATTCAACATCAATAATGGGCCATCTTCCCTATTCTTTTCAAACAAGGAAGAATGATTGTTTCTAATTTATGAGCCTGGATCATTCCTCACCCTGGGCCATTCTTCCTACACTAATCAAAGTGCACCCTGGAAAGAATGTATAAACCCTAAGGAATGTCTGAGTCTGGACCATTCCCCACCCTGGTCCATTCCTCCTACACTAATCAAAGTGCACCATGGAGAGAATGTATAAACCCTAAGGAATAACTGTCCAGACCATTTCCTCTGTTAACCACAAGAGGAAAAGACTGTCCTGTATCAACCTCCAAAACAGACCATTCCTCATGTTAACCACAATGAGAAATCATTGTCTGGCGAGGTGGGCCAGTCTTCTTGAGTAACCCTCAAGAAGAGAGACTGCCCTAGACCACTCCCCATGTTAACCACAATGGGAATTCACTGTCTATGATACATCAGCAATCATACTACTTCCCATGTTAACCACAATGGGAAGTCACTGTCCATCAGAAATCTCAATCCACTTTCCGAACATGAAAGAATTTGTCCAATCTGGACTATTTTTCAAACAAAGATAAATGCTTCAATATTTTCAGTGCTCCCTCCTAACCTGGAGAGTCATTTAATCACAAAAATAGATGTTTTCAATAATATTTTTCAGTGCTTTATCCTAACCTGGAGAGTCTTCCCTTTCAGCTAAGGGATTTATTTCCACGATCCCCATCTTCTCTCGGAAATATGCAAACTTTATTCTAGATAGAGTTTTTGTTAGGATGTCTGTTGTATGCTAATCAGTGGGGATATACTCGAGCTTTAACTCTCCTTCCTGAACTTTATCTTGAATAAAGTAGTATTTGATCTCAATATGTTTCGACCTTTCATGAAACACGTGATGTTCTGATAATCTTATATAGCTCTGATTATCACAATGTATTATGGTCGATTCTGGAATCTGATCAAATAAGTCGAAAATTAACTTTCTTAACCATATTGCTTTAGTGCATGCTTCACATGCTGTGGTATACTCTGCTTCTGTTGTGCTGAGTGTGACATACTTATGTTTCCTGCTGCCCCAAGATATCATAGCGGAGCCTAAGATGAAACACATGCCTGAAGTGTTTTTTCTATCTTCTGCACTTCCTGCCCAATCTGAGTCTATGAATCCATGAAGTTGTATATCACTGGATGTGGTATATCTCAAGCCATAGTTTATTGTCCCACAAATATATCTTAGGACATGCTTTGCATCTATCCAATGCTCTTGTCTAGGTTCCACCTGGAACTGACTTAATGTATTTACGGCAAGGGAAATATCTGGTCGAGTATTTACCAAATACATCAATGACCCAATTAGCTGTCGATATAGAGATGGATCTACTGGATCAGAATCTGTGACTTTCACTTTTCTTATATCCGCATTCATAGAAGTGTCCATGGACTTACAATCCATCATTCCAAACTTCTGAAGGATCTTTATTGCGTACTTTCCTTGTCCAAAGAATACTTCACCATGCTTCTGCCATACTTCTAGTCCCAAGTAATAGTGCATGAGACCTAGATCATTCATATCAAATTCAGAAGCTAATTCCTTCTTGCACTGGATAATGAGAGATTCTTCATCTGTTATGAATAAATCATCAACATATAATAGTAGAAACACAGGTGCGTTATCCATGACTTTGTAATAAAGGTTTGGATATGCATGACTCTTGGAGAAACCAAGTCTTGTTAGATAGCTTTCCATTCTAGCATACCAAGCCCTTGGAGCTTGCTTGAGTCCATATAGAGCTTTCTTCAATCTGCAAACGTGAGTGTCTTTGGAATGTACCTCAAATCCTTGAGGTTGTTCAATATACACTTCTTCTTTAATAGCTCCATTGAAGAAAGTTGTCTTTACATCCATCTGATGTAGATTCCATCCCATGGAAGTGGCAAGAGATATGATAGCTCTGAAGGAGGTATACCTAGCCACCGGAGCAAAGGTTTCATCATAATATTCTCCCTCCTTTTGGGAGAACCCTCTGGCCACAAATCTTTCCTTGTATTTATCCACGCTTTCGTTTGTTGCATGTTTGATCTTGTATACCCATTTTGAGGTTACCACCGATTTTTCTTTAGGTCTACGTACAATTTCCCATACCTCATTTTTCATAATGGATTGATGTTCTTCCATCATAGCTTCTTTCCATTGTCCCTTTTGAACTGCTTCTTCAAATGTGGTAGGTTCTTCATCTAGAAGCTTCGTCATGTATGCTGCATAAGTTGAGAATCTTTTCGGTCTTTTACTCTTCCTGAATGTTCCATATGGAACCTTGAGTCTTTTTGCGTCTTGTAATGTAGCTTCAATCCAAGCTGGTCATTTCTTGGTCTTCGGTATGATATCTGAATCAGTGTTTTCACATGGCTCCATAGGATGATCAGGTTGATCCTTTTCGTCATTTTCGTTTTTTGTGTTTTCTTTATTAGGTTCTTCAAGCTCTTCTTCTTCTATAATTTCTTCGATGGATTTCCTGAAGGCCATTCTTTCATTGAACGTTACGTCTCTGCTAACTTCGATCTTGTATTGTTCTAGAATATATATTCTATAGGCTTTGGATGAATCACTATATCCCACGAATATCCCATTGTTTCTTGAGGGTTCTAGTTTATTCCTTTTGTCCTTGGGAATATGAGAGTAAACTGGACATCCAAATATTCTTAGGTTTTCCACGTTAGGTTTCTTACCTGAGAAGGCTTCTTCTGGTGTCATGTCCTTCAATATACGATGAGGGCTTCTATTCTGTACATATATTGTCGTCATTACTGCTTCTCCCCATAGAAACATGGATAGACCTTGATCGTTCAATAAGGATTTTACGGTTTCTTCGATAGATTTGTTCTTTCTTTCTGCTACACCATTTTGTTCATGATTATGAGGAACAATCAGCTCCCTCCTAATCCATGTCGATTTGCAGAATGCAACAAACTCCTTCAAGGTGTATTCTCCTCCATTATCTGTTCTTAATGTATTGATCTTCTTGTTCGTGAGGTTTTCTATTTCTGCTTTGAATTCTTGGAACTTGCTAAATACTTCATCTTTTGTCTTCAGTAGGTATAGCCACGTATTTCTTGAATAGTCATCTATGAAGATTACATAGTAAAGAGATCAGGGATGATTTTAAGGATGGAAATTTATTTTAAAATGTATAAACCTTGGCGAATCTTACTAATCCTTCATATGCCAACTATAAATGATTGGCGATATTTTTGTAAAAATATTCAAATTTCTAAGGATTTTATATAGTTTTTATAAAATTTTGACAATTTTTAAGGTAAAATAATTATATCCTATTGAAGTTGGGCGAATCATTTTTAAAATAGCGAATCTCGTTTTTGGAAAAACCATGGAAAATTAGCCCATGAGCGAAATTTATCCCCTAAAATCATCCCTGAAAGAGATCCTCCTAGAGATCTGATTGGCATTGGACCGCAAACATCTGAGTGTATTAGATCTAGGATCTCCTTAGATCTGTTGTTGCTACTTGGGAATGGTTTCTTGATATTCTTCCCAAAGGCACATCCCTTGTAGATTCCTTCATGTGTAGATTTCAATTCTGGTATTCCTTCATCCATTCTTCTGAGAAAAGGTAATGCTTGATAATTGATATGAGTGTACCTTCTATGCCAAAGCTCATTAGGGTTGACTTCGTCGTGTACGAGAGCTTCTTCATTTTGTTCTAGTAGTCTATACAGATTTCCTTCACGACTTCCAATAACCCTACCATTCTCTACGCTGGAGTTCTTATGCCATGATAACACCTTTCCATCCACGAAGGCTATTCTGTTTCCTTTGTCTTCTAGACATGACATCGATACAAGATTCTTTTCTAAACTAGGTACATATAAAACATTGCTTAAGTGAACATGGTTTCCTGATTTCAACTTGACGGAGGCTTGTCCAAATCCTTCGACGGGGTAAGTGCTTTTGTCTCCAAGCTCCACTTTGTATGATGTTTTCTTCTTATTTAGATTTGAGAGTCTGGCTTGATCTCCCATCATGTGCCTAGAAGCACTGTTATCGATTATCCACATGTCATCTTCAATCGTTCCAATGAGTGTTGAGTAGTGTAGAAGACTGGTCGTTTTACTCATGTCTTTGGTTCATTGGTAACTGGTCATGCCTTGATGCAAAACTTCAACTTCATCATTTCTGTCTTCTGAGAGAGCTAAAAGGTGCACTTAACTAGGGCACATTTGAATATCTTCTCCTTGAGTGAGATGCTCCATCACAAGGTGTCGAATATGAAATTTAGGGTTTCTGCAACTGCTTCTGCTAGTAACCCCAGTTGCAGTGTTTTGGAAGATGCTCTTGCTAGTAAACCTAGCGACAGTTCCTCAACGAGATCAATATCCTAGCGGATATGCTTCCTTCCAGTGTTTTAGGCTGAATGAAGGAGGTGTGGGCCCATAACTTGTTAGAATATAGAAGATTGTTCTCATTTTACCATTGACAATACCCTTGTCACCCAACCATAGGCCGAAGCCACCCTCCGAGCACCTTGACCTTGACAGAGAAGAGAATCCTGGTAGCAATACAATAGCCAAGAGAGGCTAATGCACCAAGCAAGAGTAGAAACCATGTTGATCAGATAGTCCCACCCAGAAGCTGGCGCACACTTTCCCAGAGACTTGCGCACAAACCTGCCACAACACTGTGCAGATCTAATTCTCTCTGCAACTGCTGAGATGTGAATAATGAGAACTGACGCCCTGTATTTATAGTAGTCTGGCAGGTTTACTAGGGCCGACTTCTCTTCTTGGATACTAATTAATTCATATTAATTATATTTCTGTAGCCGACAACTTGTCTAGGGTTTCCTTTACTTCTTTGCTTCCTTCTAGAATATTCTAATCTCATCATAGGTCACAATAGAGGTTCATACCTCCCGAAGCTACCATAGTATTAACAGTTGGATCGGGTTTTAAGGTATTCTAGGTCTCGTATCATTCTTCTCTTTTCCTCTGACACCCGGGGTCCATACGCATTAGTGCATAGAATCACCTCCGTGTTTCCAATGATTTGCATGCAAACCGTAAGTGTGTGCCTAGTTGCTTCGGCTGCTATTAGGCTCAACACTTGTGGGTTCCATAAGGTGAGAATACCTCCTGCCATTTGGTGGCCTTCGATAGCCACCATCTTGTACTTGCACAATTGTTGTTTACTGATTGCCTCCATTCTGTCTGTAGTGCATTTTGTCTCTTGAATGAAACACAGATCCGATTGTTCCTTCTTTAGTCTATTTTTAAGGATTCTCTTCTTTCTCGGGCTGTTTAGGCCTCTTATATTCCAATTTATAGCCTTCATTTAAACATGTGGGGGGGAGTTGAGGAAGAGTTTCTTTATCTTACTCGAGTTTATCAGTAGCGCTCCAAGCTCCTGTAGGGCTACGCTATTTGATTTCCTGCCTTTTTTCCTCCTCGTCTGCTTGGGTGAGAGCTGTGGTTGTCCCTCGCCGGCTTTGACTCCTAGGTGTCCTATCTCCCTGTGTGTGTGCTTTAGTCCTCTAGCTTTGGCTTCCTCCCTTAAGAGGAATGGGTACTGAATGCGGTCTAGTTGCTCTGTTGGTACATTGTCTACTCCATGTCTTTTCCATTGCTCCAGTATGTTTGGGAGATCTATCCCTTCCCTTTCCACAAGGTCTCTGAGATCAAGATCTTCTGTACCTACTTCGCTTGGGGTCATTTCCGCATCTCCCTCTGCTTCTTGCATGGGGGTGTTTTCGTCTCTGGTTTCTCCATCCATCGGGGTTGCCCTACTCCCCTGTTCCTTTTGTTACTTCGTCGATCGGTGGGCTCGTTTGTTGCTTTTTATCTAGCTTCTTGAGCTTTTGCCGATTCCTTTTCGCTTTCTTCCCCTTTATTGGTTTTGTCCTGTCCTTCTGTTCTATTCCGGGTCTCCGGGTTACTTCCTATTGGGGGTTTTAATCTTCTTTTTGTTTGCTCTGCTTCTGGGGTTCGGTTTTATAAACCCATCCTCATCATGTTGTGGTTTGGGGCTTTCCGCTTCCTGTTTTTTATTAAGAGGGCATTCTATGATCATGTGTCCATGTTCATGACATCTTTTGCATTTGAAGGGGATCTGTTCGTAATCTATGTTTTGGATCCATTCCTCATCCCTGAATTCCAGACATATTCTGGGAGTGCTCCCGACACATCCATCTCTATGCAGATTCTTGCGTAAGATGTATATCTCCCTTTTAGGGTGGCTTCTGAAGTCTTCACATATTTCTCTAGTTTATTTTTTATTGCTTCGAAAGTAGAGGGAAACCAATAGTCTAATGGTAAGGAATAAAATCTCAGCCAGACTGGCACCTTTTTGAAAGTCTCTTTTTTCTGGGGAGAAATTTTCCTTCCATGGCTGCATGTACAGCCCTGCTGAGGCGTGGAAGTATGCCCCCCCCTCAAAGACTCTATCCATGTCTTCCAGGTTCATGAATACTGCTGTAAAGAAGCCTTTCGAGCCCAGGTGGAGCTCCACTTCTCCGCTTGGATTCCAGTGATATTTAATCCAGTTGTGCAACGTTCTTTCTGTGGGCCACAAACCCATAAACTTGTAGATTAGCGCATGCGTCTTCATCTGGTCCCTGTAGAGTTGCGTTTGCAGATCCTCCAGTATCACCTTGGGTATCATTGTTGTTTTGGGTTTACACGGGTTGCACCCTTCTATTCCGTTTGGCTTCGTTGTATCTTGCGCCTCACTCTGAGTTTCTCTGACTTCTTCCCCCATGCACTCGCTTTTGCCTTGGTTCCTTTCCTGGCATTTTTCTAGGTCTGATCCCGAGGTGCCTATTATTGGTGCCTTGAAACCTATGCCTCTTGGTCCTTCCCCCCATGTCCACCACTACATGTTTGTATGAGGGGGTTCCCTTCCCCCCCCCCCCCCTTTTGGTGCTCATGCTGTCCTCTGTTATGGTCGCGACTGCCAAACCCTAGCTTGCAGTTGCTCCAAACCCTAACAGTGCGTTTGATCCCGACTTCGAGATTTCCAACTTCTTATGCTTCCCGTTGCAATGTTATGAACTTTCAACTTTATATATATATATATATATATATATATATGAAAGTTAAAAACAATTCTTCTAATTAAAACATTTTAATGGTTTGTTGCTCATTATGAGGGATATTTTCTAACTAGTGTAATCCATCTTAAGTCTAGATCTATTATGAGTAGAGAGAGATAAAATTCCTCACTGTAAATTTTTTTTTAAATTAAAAAACTTGAAGAAAGTTAAGGGATTTGACTCCTCTCAACCCATAAAAGATATAGAGTTAAGATGAACCTACACTAATTTTAGATTTATTTTAAAAAATGAAATGAATTCGTTCTACTTTACTAAGAATATATTCATTCACAAAAATGAATTAATAGAAACTTAAAAAAGTCACTAGTACACTAAAGAAACACTTATGAAAACTAATTACTTATGAAAACTAATTATTGGTCATCTCCCATGAAGTCCACAATTTCCATGGGTGAAAGTGTAACATCCCGCTCTGGCGCACTTACCTAGCTTATTCTTTGAGGACACTTGCTCGCAAGTGATCTGGATTATATGATAAAACTTTTCTTTCATTATGATGCATTGAGTT
>JZKD02S1871059.1:97622-110134 GCA_000966675.3 Picea glauca
TTTCAATGCAC
Organism: Picea glauca; assembly: GCA_000966675.3. Taxonomy (NCBI): domain Eukaryota; kingdom Viridiplantae; phylum Streptophyta; class Pinopsida; order Pinales; family Pinaceae; genus Picea; species Picea glauca. The sequence goes on from JZKD02S1871059.1 coordinate 97,634, forward strand.
ATAACCTAGGAGAAGACTAGAAGTTATCATTTCCCAAGTGAAGTTATAAGATCACACCCAAACTTGGTGGGAAACCTATACAAAGACACTTAGGTTGAAAGGTGATCCAATAGTAACTAAGAAGGAGGCATTTACATGTCTAATCGAGGCCCAATTTACACTATTGGGTATGAAGAGGATGAGAGGATTCATTGGCACTACTACTAACACATTAAGGGATGAAGTGTTAAAGAGTACACTATGGAGTTCAAAAAACAAGCCATAAAATTAGGAATATTCCCTAAGAAGTAGGATGAAGTCATTAAGTAATTGGGAATTCTACACAATCATTAAGAAGGAAAGTGACGGTCTTTAAGCCTACTACCATTTATGAAGTCTATGCGGTAGAATGATAACTTGAGATGGAGAATAAGAAAGGACAAGCAAGTAGTTTCAAGTTGTTTCAAGAAAATAGATCAACATGATGCTTCCAATAAGGGAAAAAATAGGTTGAAAGGAAAAGGCAAGAATATTGTTTCCACTACACATCGGTGATAGGATCTGACAAGTGATTGTGACCATTGTAACATAGATGGTCATACCAAAGACAAGTCTTGGAAGTTGCATATTGATTTGAACCCAAGGAATTTCAATACAAATCCCAAGAAGAAGAACATTCTATGCATGGATTTGGTGAACTTGATTGAGAAAAACTTGGATGAGGATAAGAAGATCATTTCAACTACAATGAAAAGGGAGGTCAATGTGATAAACCTCCATCAAAAAAATGATTCAGATTTATGAGTGGAACGAAATGAAACACAAATATATAACATTAACACAGATATATAGAGAACAATAACAGAGATATAGTGAAACTTAACTTCTATTCAATAAATAAATTTGCTAAAATTGTAATATGCAGAATGAAACAATCTTTCTCGAATGGTGGGAGCTAATCTTAGAGAAGAGTTGTGGTGGCTACACGCATTCATATGAGAACATTACAATGAGGCATACATGCCTTTTTAGCATAAAAAAGTGTTAGAATATTGTGTTGGTTTAACCATAGACAATGTCACAACATTGTCACCCAACCATAGCACAAAGCCACCCCCAAGCACCTTAACCTTTGACAGAAAGAATGATTCTGGGAAGAAGCACTAGACCCAACAGATAACCAAGAGAGAGAGAGAGAGAGAGAGAGAGAGAGAGAGAGAGAGAGAGAGAGAGAGAGAGCACCTTTCTCCAAAGGTAGCGCACCAAGCGGAAATACCCAAACCACAGACCGGTACCAGTACTGAATTGCAGTCGTTGCAACTGCACTCTTCCTCTAGACTTGCACAACACTTTCTTGAGTGTGAGTGTGTTGACAAATGAGCTCAAGCACCTTCTATTTATACTAATCTATCTAGGTGAACATGTGTCTCTTCAAGCATGGACGACCTGTCCTTTTCTACATATAATACTTCAATATTACTTATTCTGCCGAGCTGACTTGTCTTCTAGGGTTTTCACACATCTATTTAGTTTTTCTCTTGCTTCCGGAATATGCTATTATAGTCAAAGGTTTATCCATGGAGGTTAATACCTCCCACAGCTACCAAAACATCAACACTCCCTCTTAGCTAGGGAGGCATTTAACCATTATGTTCCCTTATGGTCTTCATAGCCTTGCTCGCTATGCCATGATCCTCTTGTCATGGTTACACAAACCATGCTATTTGTAGCACCATTACGTCACACATGGCTACACCCATGTGGACCTATCAATCTTTTCTAGGGGCCATAACCCACTAGAGAACACTAGAGCTACATCTCGTAGTGTGTGTCACCATCATCATCATGGGATACACCCACATGACATGCTCACCCATGGCTACACCCATGTCGTGAGTATCATCATTGTCCATCCATCTCACATGGCATGGGAAAGACCTACATGGTATTGTAGACCGGTAGCATCACTAGAGCTACACATGCTATCTCATTATCACCCATATCATATTACGAGAAACACCATCACAACCATACAGGTTCTCGACTACGCCACTAGCGTACCATACTGTCTCATTGGCGTATAAACAACTCGGGATACCATACCATATCATTGGAGTAGCCTACAACTCAACATAAAGCCTACAACTCAACACAAGGCCTACAACTCGACATGAAGCCTACAACTTGGCATAAGGCCTAAAAATCGGTATGACGCCTACAACTCGGCACAAGGCCTACAACTCAGCACAAGGCCTACAACTTGGCATGAATCCTACAACTTGACACAAGGCCTACAACTCGACACAAAGGCATACAACTTGACACAAAGGCCTACAACTCGACATAAAGGCCTACAACTCAACACAAAGGCCTGCAACTCGACACAAAGGCCTACAACTTAGCAAAAGGCCTACAACTAGGCACTAAGGCCTATAACTCGGAAAAAAGGCCTACAACTTGGCACAAAGGCCTACAAGATCCTTCTTTTCGAATTCTACCATCGACTCCCTTTAACTAAGAGAATCCTCAAACCACGCTTCTGTCTGCTGCATGTCCCTATGCATCCTGCAAAGTGTCACGAAACCTTGCTTCTTCCTGATCATTGACTCCCTTTGAAGTTTGACTCCCTCTGAGTCCTTTCAAGTCTTGCTTTTATGTGGTAACCTTCCTGGAATATGTAGGATCACTTGCCCGAAACATAAATAACAAGAGAAAAATTATTTCCAATATAATAGCATTTATATAAGAACATATCAATTTTATGGTAATTCATTATAGCGTTACCAAGGTGTCCTTCTCGAGAACAAGAACAAGAAATATCTCCTAGAGGAGATGTTAGTTAATATTACAATTAAGTACAATAAGCATTTATATTAATAGTACAGGCTATTAAGTATTCATTTGTTCCTAGCATTAATAAAATCTAAAGGATTGCAATACTTAAGCAACAATAAAAATATCAAACCTGATATGCAAACCTGGGGTCTGGCTATTGTTCTGCTTGAGTTGTTTTTCTTCTGAGACAAGTATTCTTTCCAACCTGGAGAGTGTGTTGTTCCTATGAATGTATTAGATCTGAGATCTTTCTGGGTTTATGATTGCTTCTTGGACAAATATCCCTTCTCTTTCTATAGATTTAGATCTTCTGTAGTTGATTTTTATTGTTTCTCCTACTCCACGTTCATGTTCTTGGAAGCTCCAAAAATCAAACTCTTCATCCTTTGATGCCTTCTCTTCAGTTTGTGGTTCCATAATTTTTCCCTTTGTTCTTTGCAAGGATGATGTCAATCCTTGTCTTCCATGCTCTACCAAGATACCATGCTTATGTTGCACCACTCTGATTTCATGGAGGAAGTCATGGCTATCTTTGACTTTGATCTTGACCAGTCTTTTAACTTTGACTAGTCAAACATTAAATTTGACCAGTCAAATGTTGACTTTGACCCAAAAATTCAAATTTGACATTTTTGATGGTTGAGGGCACCAGGAGATGCGCTGGGTTAGGGTGCACTATAATAACCAAAAATTAGTCCCAATACTTCACATAAACTTTCATTGCAACTAGTACTGCAACTGGTGCTACAACTGACACTACAACTAGTGCTGCAACTGGCACTGTAACTGGAATTGCAACTGGAAAGAAGGAACTGAAACGATGGAATTGGCACAAAGGAACTGGCATGAAGGAACTGACACGAAGGAACTGACATGGAGGAACTAGCACGAAGGAACTGGTACTACAACGAGCTTGACAGAGAGTTGCATACATACTTTACAGTGGTTAGACTATTCCAAAGGTGGTGTGGGCCCATAACCTATTAGAATATTGTGCTCGTTTAACCATAGACAATGTCACAACACTATCGCCCAATCATAGGCACAAAGAGACCCCCGAGCACCTTAACCTTTGATAGAAAGAGTGATTCTGGGAAGAAGCACTAGACCCAACAGATAACCAAGAGAGAGAGAGAGAGAGTGCACCTTTCTCCAAAGGTATCACACCAAGAAAAATGTCCCAAACCACAGACCAAGACCAGTACCCAACTGGAGTTGTTGCAGCTGCACTCTTCCTCTAGACTTGCACACCACTTTCTTGAGTGTGAATGTGTTTCCAAATGAGCTCAAGCACCTTCTATTTATACTAGTATGTCTAGGTGAATATGTGTCTCTTCAAGCAGGGCCGACTTGTCCTTTTCTGCATATAATACTTCAATATTACTTATTTTGCTGAGTTGACTTGTCTTCCAGGGTTTTCACACATCTGTTTAGGTTTTCTCTTTCTTATGGAATATTCTATTCTAGTCAAAGGTTTATCCATGGAGGTTAATACCTCCCGCAACTACCAAAACATCAACAAGAATAAATAAAAAAACCATACACATCCAAAAACCTAACCCTAGAAGATGAAGCACTAATAGTCATGGGGGCCCTGATGGGGTAAGTTGGTACATCAACTTCCCGGGGTCATAACTTTTGCACACAATATTCGTTTTAGGCACACAATACCTTTTGGAAAGGTCTATCCGAGGACTACACATATTTTTGTCTCACTTTGACTATAATGTGACTATGGCGAGCCCAAAAAACGTTGTTTAGGGCCTCAAAACGGTCCTGAAAGTTTAGGACTCAAAAAGTTAGAAAAAAAAACTACCAAGATGAAAACTTTGTGAACCAGTTGGAAGAGGTGGGTGGTCACTGATATTCACCTGGATCAATCCTCCCCCCTTAAGAAGAAATGGTCTCCATTGTGTTGATTTCCCCCATCATATGAGAAAATTTCTATTGAATTTGGCCACGGGTGAGCCACTTGCCTTGGTGCAGGAGTTGCCCCACTTTAACAATACGATAAAGCTAAAGCTTCTATTGGCGAGTACCCTTGATCTGTGTGTCCATGATATGATCACTGGATTCCAGTTCCATGCAGTTAGGTTTGATCTCTGTCGGTGTCAACTGTTCTGCTATCTCTGAGGTGTCTAATAATGGTGGAAAGTATGGCTGAAGGAGGTCCACATTAAACACTGGGTGCAAGGTAAGGAAGGGGAGAATGTTGAGCTCAAAAAAATTGTCACCCATGGCCTTGGTCCTGTAAAGTGTTGTTTCTGCAAATGAAACCAAAATTTATCGCCTACCTGAAACTTGTGGGGAACTTGGTGTTGATCACGACGCTGCTTGTACTTGACATTGGACTTCTGCAAAAAATCCTGAACCTGTTGGAAAATGTGTTGGATTCATTCAATGAACTGGGTGGCTTTGTCGACTTTGATTTGAGCATGGGATGATTCTGCCTGTGTGGATGCAAGGGGTAGTGAAACATCCATGGGACCCAATGGTTGAAATCACAACCCCCCCTGAAAGGGGATGTGGTCGGTTGAGATATGTATGGCTCTGTTGTAACTGTGTTGAACATAGGGAAGACTCTCATCCCATGTGCGCATATGCTTGGAATGGTACGTGCGCAAGATATGCACAAGCATCCTAATGAAGACCTCAGTTTGGCCATCTGTTTGGGGGTGGAAGGTCGTGGATTTAGTGAGCTTGGTGTCCAGTCATGACCAGAGGCTCAACCAGAATGTGATGAGGAACCGACTGTTCTGACATGAGACGATAGTTTTTGGTATCCAAAAATGTACCCACACTCGTTTGAAGAAGATTTTGGTAGTGACCTCCATTGTGATGCTCTTCTTGCAGGCGACCATAATCACCATCTTGGAAAATCAATCAACAACCACAGAAACACAATCATTTCTCCGCTTGGTTGAAGGAAGGTCCAAAATTTAGTCCATTGATATGGATTCCTAGGGCCTGTTGGGAGTAGGTAGAGGGGTGTACATGCTGTGTTTCTTAATGTCCGGTTTGGAAATGGCGTAGGTCGTGCAGAACCTGATTTACTTGCTGACATTTTGTTGAAGTTTTGACCAATAGAAATGTTGCTACAACACTACCACTATCTTTTCTACACCGAAGTGTCCTGCCACCTGACTGTAGTGAGATTCCCAAATTATCTCCGCTCGCTCGCTTGATGGGATGCATAGATGGCCCAAATGGCACACCAACCCATCTTGAAGATATAAATCAACTACGACTGTGTTTTTTCCTAGCATATGGTAGATATTGGTGAAGTTGGGATCGCTCTCATAGAGTTGGGGCCATCCGAAGGTCTCATGTCTGCATGAGTTTAGCAACGTGGTTAGTGTTGCAACTAGAGGCTGACTGAGGTAGTCAGCGAGGCAGTTGGTTCTCCATCTCTTATACTTGATGTTGAGATGGAACTACTACAAGTATGTGGACCACTTCTAATGGTGGTCATTCTGCAATTTTCCTTGTGTCTGCATGAACTGCAGAGGCTTATGATCAGTGTGGATGATTGTCTCTTTCTTGAGAATGTAATTCCTCCACTAGAAGAAGGCTTGTACAATGAAGTACATTTCTTTGTCATAAGTGGGGTACTTACGGATGATATCTCACAACATCTCACTATGGTAGGCCACATGATGTCCATGTTGAGTGAGAACTACGCCCACAACATAGTTTGAAGCATCTGTTTCAATCTCAAAAGGTTGCTGCAGGTTGGGTAATGAGAGAATCAAGGTTGAGCAAAAGCACTGCTTCAAATCATTGAATGATTTCTGTTTTGACTGGCCCCACACAAATTTTTCCTTGCGACCACCCTTGGTCACTTGACTAAGGGACCATGCAATGTGGGAGAATCATAACATGAACTTGCGATAGAAATTGGCAAGGCCTAAGAAGCTTTGAAGCTCAGTAAGTGTGGTCAGGGTTGGTCAGTCACAGATGATCTGAATCTTGGATGGATCAACATGCATCCCATGCTCATAAAAAATTTAGCCTAAGTACTGGACCTTGTTCATGCCGAAGGAGCATTTTTCCAAATTTTCATATAGCTTGTGTTGTCGTAGAGTGTGCAGAACCTGCTGAATATGCTGCAAGTGTTTCAACCAACTCTTGCTGAATATGAGGATTTCATCCAAATACACCACCACAAAATAAATATATCATCCATCATCCTCATGAAAGTTGTTGGGGAATTTGTCAAGCCAAATTGAATGACCAACAATTCGAAAATACCTTCTTTGGACTTGAAGGAAGTCTTCCATACATCGATCTACTCTATTGGGACCTGGTGGTAGCTGGACTTCAGATCAATCTTACTGAAGTATTTGGCCCCCTTGAGCTGTTCAAGGAGATTGTCAATTCAGGGAATTGGGTACTAGTTCCTGACTATGATTTTATTTAGGGCCCGATAATCAATGCAGATTCGCCAGGTCCCATCTTTCTTCTGCACAAGCATGATTGGACTTCCACAAGGTGATGAGCTTGGTCGGATGTGTTCCTTTTCGAGAAGCTCTTGGATCTGGTGCTTGATTTCCTCATTTTCTGATAGAGAGCAACGATAGACTGGACCATTGGGAAGAAGTGTTCCCGAGCTCATATTGATTGAGTGCTTGACCTGATAGTGCAGAGGTACTCTAATGGGTGAGGAGCATATGTCTTTGTATTCTTCCACGACCTTATCCACTTGCTTTTGCTGCGTGGAGAGACCCGTCATGGCGGCCATGGATGTGGCTGCAACCTTCCTCTCACTTTGAGTGCGAATCATGAAGAAGACAAACTTCCCAGTCTGAGAGATGACCTTCTTACATTGCTTGGTAGAGATCAAGGAAATGGTAGTAGGTGGATCTACCTCTAGTATTCTGTACAATTTCCCGTCCAAAGTAATAATAACACTACAAGGCATAGACTCATATACAATATGACGTTTCCATAAACAAGGTTGGCCCAAAATAACATCGCAAACTTCAAGGGGGGTGACATCACACAATACCTCATCTTTGAAGGGCTTGATGTTGTAGGGTAGAAGACGTTGTTGGTTGACATGGATATCTCTCCCTTGGTGGAGCCATCCGATGGTGTATGGCTGCGGGTGATCCAGATTATTTTGAGAATGAAATGAAGGCAGAGATATAACAAGGAAATATATAGAGATATTGAAAGTGATCAAATAATATAACAATGATATATCGGATATATGATAAGAGGAACATATATACAATAATAGACAATTTCTATTAATGAGTGAAATGTATTGAACTGTAAAATTACAGAGTGAGAGACTCGGTAGAATGGTGGCAGTTTATCTCTGAGAAGAGATGTGATGAATATGCTCATTCACAAGAAGATGATGATTACATCGAGGCTCCAAAGTCCTTTTTAACATAATGAAAATCCAAAACCCTAACCTCGGAAGATGAAAGGTCAAAAGGTTTGTGGGCCCCGATGGTGGTAGTTGATACATTAACTTCCTGAGGGCATAAATTTTGCGTACGATATTCATTTGGGGAATTTGATACCTCATCAGAAAGGTCTATCCATGAAGTACAAATTCTGTTGGGAGTCAAGGTATGTTTTTGTTAACCCATATCCCTCCAATAGTCGAAAAAAACGTCGCTTAGGGCCTCAAAACGACCCCAAAAGTTTGGGACTCGAAAAACTGTAAAAAACTGCCAAAATGGAAAATTGTTCTTTGAGCCAGTGGAATAGGTGGGTGGAAACCGATATCCATCTGGATAAATCCTCCCTCCTTAGGAAGAAATGGTCTCCATTACGTTGAGTTCCCGTGGGAGATGGGGAAGCGTTGGATGAATCTGAAGTTTGGTGAGTTGCTTGCCTTGTGGAAGGCTGTCACGAACTCGATGTTGGAGGGGTTGAAACTTTTTGACTAGTATGACTGCATGAGATGAAGGTGTGCAGAAGGAATCATTTTTCTTTTCTTCAATCTTTTTGACCTACTTCTGTTGGATAGAAGGGGCTTGGACCGAGGCTGTAGTGGTCACAGTTTCCTTTTGCTCGAATCACGAAGAAGCTAAAATTTGTCATATGAGAGATGGATTTGTTGCACTATTTTGTTGAAACAATAGTTAGAACTACCTCTGGTATCCTATAGAGGTGATCTCCTTGAGTAACATTGACACTACGAGGTTGAGACTCATAAACAACATGGTGCTTCCACATATATGGCTGGCCCAAAAGAATATCACATATATCCAGTGGGGAAACATCGCACAATACCTCATCCTTGAAGCGCTTGATGTTGTAGGACATGCAACACTATTGGTTGACACAAAGATCTCGTCCCTGGCGAAGCCACCCAATGTTGTATGGTTGTGGGTGTGGTGTTGTTGTCAATTCCAATTGTTTGATGACCTCTATTGAGATGAGGTTATTTTGGCTTCCTCTATCAATAATGAAATGCAACGAGGTTCCCTTTACCCGCATTTGTGAATGGAAGAGGTGATCCCCCTCTTCAATATTTGTTGGTTCTTCTGGTTGGATCGTTGTGGTTGCGACAATGGAAATGGGGTCTGCGTCGACGATCTGTCTCCTTCCATTATTTTCCGAATCAGATTCTGAATCAGAGTTCGACTCTTTTTCTTTGATATAGGACACCAATGACTATTTTGAGCGACATTCATCAGTGTTGTGCTAGGGGATTTTTTGGAAATTGAACCACTTTCCAGTATCCTTCATCTTTTCGTTACCCTTCTTTTCCTATGGCTTGGACTAGTTTTTGGAGGCTGGTTGTCAGTGATGTCTTTACCATACTTTGGTTGTTGTGGATTTGCAGAACCAAACTCCCATTTGTTCTGGTGCTTAAATTTCTACTTGATCTTGACAACATATCGATAAGCAGCTCCCAGTGATGAGATGTCTAGAAACTCCATTTTGGTTTGGATGTACCTATGTAGAGCCCCACAGTATTTCATAATCAAATGTCGCTTAGAATATTTGATACCCAACTTGGTGCCAAAGTTATGGAAGATATTGGTGAACTTCAATACTGCTTGGCTGCTCTCTTGACACAACGTGGTTGATCTCATGTACTGGTCTTCATAGTTTCCAACAAGGTAATATTGTTCCTTGATGGAATTTGTGAAAGATTCCCAAGTGGGTTCAGCCTCAAACATTCCAGAATCCTCTGTGGAAATTTGCTCAAAGTAAGTTTCCCACCAATGTTTGACATGGGTGGGATCCTCAAGGAGCGTGAAGGTGATCTTTTCCCTGTCAGAGAAATTGTGCACAAAGAAATAACCTTCTAGCACATTTAACCATTTTTCTAGAGCATACACATCTATCTGACCTTGAAATACAGGAATATCAAAATTAACTTGTACCTTCAAAGGATTGGTGCCTCCAAAGTGGTTTCTTGATGAAGACTACTATTATTGGCAGGCATCAAAGGATTTGAGAAATTTTTTCCATCATTTCATCCCTTTGTCGCGTGAGGGATTTCTCGAGCAATAAATTGATAGAATTTTTTTTCTCCCATATTTCTCTTTTCTTTCGCCATGGGAGGCCTCTTGGGATGGTTGTCCTCAAGAAAAAATATCTCAAAACCCAAATCTCGATACCATGACCTCATCGGGGACATGCGCTAAGAAACAACAATGAGTAGCCTACTTTGATACCACTGATCCAGATTATTTTGAGAACAAAATGAAGGCAATCATATAAAAAAGAAATATACAAAGATATTGCAAGAGATCCAATAATATAATAGAGATATATAAGATATATAACAAGATGAATAGATATACAATAACACACAATTTATATTAATGAGTGAAATGTACAGAACTATAAAATTATAGAGTGAAAGACTCGCTAGAATGGTGGAAGCTTATCTCTGAGAAGAGATGTGACGACTATGCTCATTCACAAGAAGATGATGATGATTACATTGAGGCTCCAAAGGCCTTTTTAAAATAATGAAAATCCAAAACCCTAACCTCGGAAGATGAAAGGCCAAAAGTTTTGCGGGCCCCGACGGGGGTAGTTGATATTTCAATGTCCCGAGGGCATAAATTTTGCATATGATATCCATTTGAGGCATTCAATACATCATCGAAAAGGTACCTATGTGAAGTAAAAAATTCGTCAGGGGTCAAGGTATTCTATCAAAACCCTTGGCCCCCCAAAAGTCCAAAAAAATTTCATTTAGGGGCTCAAAACGACCCCAGAAGTTTTGGACACAAAAAATTGTAAAAAACTGCCAAAATGGAAAATTGTTCTTTGAGCCAGTGGAATAGGTGGGTGGCCACCGATATCCATATGGATCAATGGGTGTGTTTTTGTCGGCAGATCCAGCTGCTTGATGACCTCCGCTGAGATGAGGTTCTTCTGGCTACCACTATCAACGATGAAGTGTAGTGGAGTACCCTTCACCCACATCTGTGAATGAAATAGACGCTCACCTTCCTCTAGTTCATCAGGTTCACCGGGCTAGACCTTGGTGGTAGAAACAATGGCACTGGGTTCTACGTCAATGATCTGTCTTCCTTTTTCTGGTTCTAACTTAGAGTTGGAGCTCGCATATGATTCAAAGGCTTTCACCTCGACCACCAATGACTGCTTTGAGCGACATTCAACGTTGTTATGCCAGGGACTTTTATGGAACTCACACTACTTCCTAGTGTCTTTCTTTGTATTTCCATTGTCCTTATTTGTTTTTGGTTTAGAATGGTTGTCTCGAGACTTTCCATCCTTTCTATGCCCTTTGTTCTACGGGTTAGGGCCTCCTTTGCCTTGCTTGTGCTGTGAGAGGTTCACAGACCCAAATTGCTGTGTCTTTTGTTTAAGCTTCTGCTTAATTCTGACAACATATTGATAAGCCACACCCAACGACGAGATGTCCATAAACTCCATTTCTGTTTGGATGTATCTATGTAGACTGTCGCGGTACTTGAGCACTAGATGTCACTTAGATTATTTGATACCCATCTTGGTGCACAAAGTATGAAAGACATTGGTGAACTATGGCACTTTTTGGACCCTTTCTTATCGCAGTGTGGTCCATCTTGTATATAAGTCATCATAACTTCCAATAGGGTAGTATTGTTCCTTAATAACATCCTTGAAAGAACCCCAAGTGGTTGCGACTACAAATAATGTAGATCCATGTGTTTCCTTTTTCTCACAGAAAGTCTCCCACCAATCTTTGACATGGGGGATGACCTTGAGGAGCAAAAATGTAATCTTTTCTCTATCGGAAACGTTATGGAAAAAAATACCCTTCCAAAAGGTTTAACCATTTGTCTACAACATCTGCATATATTTTACCTTCAAATATAGGAATATCAAAATTGATATGTACCTTTAAGGGGGCAATGCCTCTGCTCGAGGAAGATGTGTCACATGTTGGCATTTGTCGAAAGATTTGCGCAAAATTATCCATCATCTCGTTCCTCTTTCGTGCGAGGGATTCCTCGAGCAACAATTTAAAGGGTTCTCCTGCCCCATCGCCTCGCTTTTATTTCCCCATGAGTGGCCATCGGGTTCAGCGAGGCCGGTCATGCAAAGGCTCAACTGGTTCGAGTCCCAACTGCTTATACCCTAACCTCGTTAGGGACATGCACAAAGAAACAAATGAAGATCAGATCGCTCTGATACCACTGATTCAGATTTATGAGTGGAAGGAAATGAAACAAATATATATATATATATATA
>JZKD02S1871059.1:128811-141238 GCA_000966675.3 Picea glauca
GCTGATACACACTCTTACTGGGAAGGATCATCTTAGATATTTTCCCATGGTTCTTAAACTTTGAGGATTTAAACCCCTTCTTCTTGAATCTCAATTTACCTTTCTTCTTCCAATATTTATGAGGTTCTTCCTTGTGCTTGAATTGCTCATAACCATACCTTGCCTTCAGAATAGTGTCTTCTAAAGTTTTAGGTTCATCAAAATAAATTCTATCTCGGAAGGATTTAGGCATCCCACTAATGAATAACTGCATTTTCACCTTTTCATCTTTAATATAGGGCACATACCTCATTGAATACATGAATTTGTTGACATATTCATATATGGTGAGTTGTCCCAACTTGAGCTCATAGAACTCCTTAGTATTTTCATCATAGTACCTTTCAGAAAGGTACTTCTTCTTAAAGTATGTCTCAGATTACCTCCACAACATCTACTTCTCATGGAATCCCTTCACATTTCGAAGGTCCTCCCACTAGATTGAGGCCTTTCCATTCAAGTTGAAAATGGTTATTCGAGCCTTCAAGTTTTCAGAGTAGTCATGGACTTTAAAGTACTTCTTTAGGCCAAGTAGCCAAGATTCTACTTCTTCCCCCTTTTTAATATCCCCATCAAAAGTGGGTGGCTTGGATTTCTTAAAATCTTCAGGGTCATGGTTCTTGGAATGCTTCCTCCTCTTTCTTTTCCTTTGAGAATGTGAACTAGTCTCAATGTTGGATAGTTCCTTGGAGCTGTCAACTCCCTCACTAGATGAATCCTTGATGTTAGCATGCTCTTGACTTCATGTTGGGGATTCTTTCAAGTGCTTCTTCTTGTATTGCTACTTTCAGGGACATGTTTTTGTATATCAGGTGGACTCTGTGATTTCTTGGATTGATGTATTTCCACATTACTGGTCATTGTCCCATGCTATAGCTTCCTTTGTATATTTGACAAACTTTGCAACAAAACTACATTTATTTCAGTTTGGTTTTCTGTTTCTTTTATAAGCCTCTCATTGTTTTCTTTAAAGCTTTGTAATTCTTCCATGAGGCTTCTTACAGTTTCAACCAAATTCGAAGGGGTTTCCACCACTCTCCTTTCATTAGACTCTTCTTCTTTGTTATGGGATCTCTCTCCCATCTCATGATGTGTTATCATTTATTTATGTGGTATTTTTCCTTTCTATCCATTGTCTGGTTAAGTGTTGATAACAACATTTTTTGTTAGTTAATTATCCACTAATTTATGAACAACACATGTAATTGTTTTGTAAGGTGAAATCCGGTTCATCATTTAGCACATAACAACAACATACATTTTAGGTTTAAACATGTAACAACAACATAATTTCCTAACGCTCTTTTTAGTAGTAAATTTTTTAATAAGCTCTAATGGGTATAAGGGTAGGGTAGGGTGCCCTCCCCCTTAAAAGTTTTTCCAAGATAATTTATTTGAGTCTTTCCTGATCCCAAGCAGGCCAAGTGTTGTTTCTTTCTTTGATACCACTTTGTAAGACATCCAACCCCATAAGTACTTTCTAAGGGATATGGTATCAAATTTTTCGCTTATTTTCCTTAGATTCAAACCCCAATTAAATGTTTCCATTGTCTTTTGCTCGTCAAGAGATTTTCAACGAATGTAACCATGCTCGAATCCAAGTCCTGGACCAAAAGTTATGGCTTCCTAAATTTTCAAGCCTTACTGTTGAAGCCCTCTCAATCCCATGTGGCACCCACGTGGTATCCATGTGGTCCACTTGGCATATACATGGCTGCTGACATGACTACTGTTGCGACACCCACATGGTAATTTATCCACCGAGGTCCCATCCTATCAGTATGTCGTCTCTCATGGGTTTTCCTGCACTCGGTTCCTCTTAACAATATTTCAATATGATGATGTTCCAAAGGCTTTGGCCCGCTGAGGTACCGAAATATCACCCCCCCGGGTAAATCAATATCCGTGCCGACCTCAAGTGCCTGAGTTGGTAGTCTAATTGGCACTTGGGATGTGAGGTTCTAATAAGAATTGCTACTTGGTTCAAGTTTCCAAATCACTCTAACATGTGGCCCAATAGCCACTTGAAACATGGAACAACCATGACATGCCAGATCATCATAAAACGCAACTTCTCACCCAACTAGGTGCTGACACTTGGCCATTTCTTATACTCTTATTAAGTTAATAAATAAATATTACCTTGAAACCCCATTACTTAGGATTTATTTATTTTAATCCTCATTATGGATATTTAACCTTCATTAACTTAATATTTCATATAATTATGTTGTTGACTTAAGATAAGTTTAATGGCCCAATAAATATCAAGGATTTACTTTACCCCATGAGTATTACCTACCACACATGTCTTGGTGCCATTTCTCGAGCCTCGTGGAATATTAGCATTAAAACCTTATATTATAATTCGCAGGGATTTACCATTGATATTTTATAATATGGTGCATCGACCATCCGGTAAATCAAACATACGTTTCTACCATATCCACCTCCATCTCCCAGTGCCCGATGATCTCGTGAAGTTAAATATTATTATTTCATTTAAAACGTTTATATTATGTTCATTATATTTAATTGAAAATCATGGATTTCACATATAAGATTTACAATCTCCATCCCCTGATTCCTGACGACCAAGTGAATTTATATACTATTATTTTATTTAAAACATTTAATATTATGCTCACTTTAATTAATTGGCACTCGTGGATTTCACACGTAAGATTTACCATCTCCACCCCCCATGCCCAACGACCAAGTGAAGTTATACATTATTATTTTATTTAAACTATTTAATATTATGCTCACTTCATTTAATCAACACCCCAGAGATTTCACATGTAATATTTACCATCTCCATTCCCCCCATGCCCAACGACCAAGTGAAGTTAAGTATATTAATAAATACTAATAATCTATATTATCCTCTTTTTATTATCCGACCATCAACGATCTCTCATAACAAACACACATTACAAATTCGATCTCCTAGTGCCTGAAAACTATAGCTATGGATTTAAAATAATAAAAATTTATATTATTTCCATTTCATTCGTCGACCACCAAAGATATCACATAACAAATGCCCATTACCAAACTCGATCTCTTGATGCCCGATGACATAGTTTTGATTATTTAACAATATTAATTTTATTACATTTATATCATTAATCGGCCACCGAGGATCTCACATGGTAAATGTACCTTGCAACCTCGATCCCTCGATGCCCGATGACTATAACTATGAATATTCATTAATATTATTGTTGGAACAAAGGGAAATAATTCCAAGGTAATTTAAATAATACCAATTATATAAAATCTCACAAGTGATAAAGCTTTCCTCTGTGCAACCTGCACCAAAGTGATTGGTTAAGTAATAGAATTCAGTATTTTTCCCAGAAGGAGATAATCCAAGATTCTCCACTTTAGTTCAAATTTCTCTCTTTGGCAATGTTGCATTTACAATTTGATTTATGTACAATATTAAATTTTGCATATGTATATAATTCATATTTTTACAGACCATATATATATATATATATTTCTCCATCCTGAAAATGAAAATCCTATCATGGTGTAAAAGACTAATTGTGTTATTTTACTGTTCTTTACCTTCCACCCTAATTTAAAGAAATTTTGTCATAAGACAAGAAAACCCTCATAGTAAATTCTAACTTTCTACTAGAATTTACTGTCCACCACAAATTAAGGGATTCTTTCCAAAATCTTAGGAAATGTATTGTGATACATAGTTACACCATATGAAAATGGAAATTTTGCAATATTCTTCATAACACAATTTAATATAAATACTTATAAATACCCAAATAAAACTTATGAGATTTTGTAATTTAACTCAATTAGGAATTTGTGTAGTTATTTCCTATCCTTTTTCTAACATCTACTTATAATAAACTTTGACCTCCTTCAATATTTGGCCTAATATCCCAAGGCCCAAACATAGATATGATATCCTCTCATTTTCTGGTATAGAAGCTTCATGGAACTTAGAGTAAAACATTGATATGCAGAAATCAAACCTCTTTCCTTTTCATATTTTCTATGAAGATTCAAATTGTTCAATCTTCACTACAATACATAAAACATATTGTAAAAACTCAATCAGCCACAACATTCATTCACAACAATCCTTTTGAAAACACTGACACTCAATAAGTGAGGTTAACAACCAAAATATAATTCAGCTGTAAGATTTTGATAATCACACACAAATTTCTCAAACTATATTTAACAGAAAACTGATTTCACATTGCTTTGAAACACATTCTACAATATATTTGAACTCAACATTTGCAAATAACTTGGAAAAGTTATACTTATCTAAAGCTAGAAAGTGTTGGCAATTGCTGAAGGGTGTGCCACTTTCCACCCAACCATAGGCACAACAACACCAGTTATCTCTATAACTACCCACCCCCTAGCCAAAGTATGATGCCATGAGGGGAAATTCTTGTAGTCAACAAATGAGAAAAAATGAATTCTACTCTCCTTCACCTATAGGAACTTAGCAAGTCAATTCTTCAATCAACAAATCAAGGGAGCCTACTCTTGTCTCGAAGATCCACAACAACTGACATACATAGCACAAGGGAGGCCTTTCACTACACATTAGTTCCTCAATGCTCTCCCCTCTCAATGCCTTTGTGTTTTCTCAACCAATCACTCAAAAATTTGTAGCCATATTTATCAACTTGATTTGAAGATAGTTTCCAGTGCTTCCTGCACCGGAAAAACATTTTTCTTCACTTCCTTATGTTTTCTAAGAACCTTAAGAGTTTCTCACACTCTTCTCCACTTAGATTTGGTCACCCAACTCAATTGTGTGTGTCTTCCCTTTTTTAACCATGATTTTTCTCTTTTTCTTTCCTTCTACAACATGATTTCATGGGTCAAATCCCCTAATTCGTGGGTCATATCAGAAATTTCCAGATGGGTGCTTTTCCCATTCTCTCATTGATTTATAAGGAGGACCACCCAACCACCAGCTTGACTGGTAAATAATTTTTTTGGGTTCGAGGGAATTTCTGGGTTTGAACATTTTTAATTCAGCAGAGTACTACATGGCATGGGTCACCTTAACTAGTAATGGTTCCCCTCACCATTCCCTCTCATGGAATCATAACATGTATAGGAAACCCCCTTCAACAATTATTCAACATTTTCCTTTTTATAACAGAAATATTTACATCACATTCTTTGGAAAAAGGTTCGTCATCTTTCAAAATTTACACAATAAGTCTATCAACAGGTTTTGGAAATAATACCGATTATATTTACAGACTGAGGGAAACATGGGTATCACACAATGTTGGTTAGTAATTTTATTTAATAGGGAATTGAATATGCAAAAGTGTTCATACAATAATTCATTTTACAAACTTTTATCACATTAAATTTTCATGATATCTTAATGTATTTTGGATAGCAACCACATTGAGACTTTTTTTGAATCAAGCTCAAAGGATTTGTTCCATTGATTTTCATGAAAATGTAGAAGTTCATTCTAGAAAATTGTGTTTTCATATTGGTTCTGGCTGGGGTAAAATTCCCTAGTGGTGGGAGAAAATCCCTTAATTTTGGATCAAGACAAGTACCAAGGGCGCTTGCCTAGTCACCGAAATGACTAGGGAAAGACATCAACGATATAAATATAAGAGGCAAAATATAAATGAAGTAGTAATGAGATGAATATATAATGTATGAGCACATAGAATTATCATATGTTAGTACATTTATGGTTTTGAAGGTGGACATCAAATGGATAATAAGCTATTGGAAAATGTAATGAGAAAGTTGAGATAAGTACTTTTAATCATTAATTAAAGAGTAGGTTTTTCCTTGGTTCTAAAGTCATCCCCACTTTACACATGTTGTGTTATTGTCATAGGATTTCATGTGTTAGGATTTTTGCATAATGTATAATATTGATAATTGGGATGTCTAAAGTGGATTTCCAATCATTATTTAAGGTTGTGGTTGGTTATGAAATCATGTGATTATTAAGTTGTTAAGAAATTGTATTGGTGATTTAAGGCATTATCATTATAATTTTAATAGCGAGTGTTTGGGGGGAAACCATTGAGTTTGCATTGCTTGTTGTGACAAGGAGAATTATACCATTATCTATTATGACTAAACACCTTATATGTAAACTCTGATAATAGTTCTTGGGGGAACTATACCTAAGCAAAGACAGGGTTCTCACCATAAATAAAACAAGCATTCAAAATAATTCCACTATAAAACTAGAGCCATGTTATGGGAGGTATCGATAATAGACATGAAGAAGAAACTGATGAAGAAAACAAGGAGGAACAATGACAATGAACTCAACATATGAAACAATAAGAATCCTCCAATGAATCTCATAAAACCGAATAAAGAAATAGATTGAAAAGAACTAGTCATACTAGTCACGATTGAGGATCAATACCATTATTTAATGGATTTACAAATTGTGATGGTCACCTATTTGTTTTTAAATCATTTTGGGAATAAAATGATGGAATCATAGAGAAAAAATAATGAACCATTTTCAAGGGTACATTTAGGAAGGCAACACTTACATGGTATCAAACATGTGAAAGTGAAGAACTCTTCATGACATGGGAATATGTTGAAGCCAAATTTAGGGATGTGTATGGATATCCAATATAATTTTTTTTTTCCTTTGCACATCAAAAACATCATTCAACAAATATGAGAATCAATAACATTATATGATGTTAGACTAAGAGAATTCATTGGATAACTTAGATTTGGTGTATAAGAGGAAGAGAATATTGAGTGGTTCATTGTACGAATACTAGACACGGTATGATCACATGTCAAAACAACAAACCCAAAGAATTATAAGGATGTATTCCTATAAGAAACACACATGTAGAGTGAATTGATGACCAATGAAAGGAAAATTAAGAAGAAAAAAGAAGACAATGATGAATGAATATCGAATTTGGAGGAAAACATCAAAAAAATGAAAGAAATAAGAAGGCATGCACCAAAAGAAAAACAAGAAAATAATACCCAAGGGAATTATGACAAGAGGAAGGATACACATGGAAATTAACTAGGTCTAGCTTTTTAGGACACATAATACATCTAATCACTCTTGGAATTAGCACATTGACAACCCTGGAAACTAGTAGGGATCCTTTAGATAAAAAAAAATAGAGTCTCATTCAAAAACCAAATATTTGGACCCCAACAAATTCAAAATACATTCAACACCCAATCACAAAACAACCAGAATGCCCAAGCACTAAAAAGAGCTTAGGAGAGTAATTGTTAAATGCTATGCTCATGTACAATGGAGGACTCAACAAATAATTGTATTTACAATATAACATGAGTCATGTTCTGTACAACTTAAGGACCCATGTGTATATGATGGGGTATATACACCTCATGCTAAGCACATGCACATATGCACCTGTCCTCTTTAAAAATTAAAAATGCAAAGTAAAAATTGCAAAAAAAATGACAAAGACTTGGACATAAAGGAAGAGAGATCAGAGCTTGTCTACCTAGTACTGATGGTGAAGAATTCCGATGATCGTATCTCCATTATGACCATCTGAAGTTCATAAGATTTTCCCACCATTTTACTAAATTTGGTAAAAACTTAAATGAAATGATTTTTGGGCTATTTTCCATATTATATAGAATATTTTAACCCAATTTTATATAGTTTCTATCATTTTTAGTCATTAAAGTGCCTAATAGACTAGATTTTTAGTACAAGATGACTATTTGAGTTGAGATTTTGTAGGGAAGATGATCTAAATAGCATTTTCGTACCTGCTAAGTTTGTTTTTCTGACTTTTGAGGTAATGTTCCTATCACTGGTATATAGGGTAGGATAATGTCCACCTTGCATTTTTAATTATCAATGAATGATTATACATACGCCTTAGGGTCAACCCCACTTATTGGCAATATAAGCCTTCCCATCTATTTTCAGTGTCGTTCAATTCATGGTAGAGCCTACCGTCATGGGAATCCTAGTTTAGCACCTGTTTTTCCTTTCAAAGCCCATGTTNGAATATTTTAACCCAATTTTATATAGTTTCTATCATTTTTAGTCATTAAAGTGCCTAATAGACTAGATTTTTAGTACAAGATGACTATTTGAGTTGAGATTTTGCAGGGAAGATGATCTAAATAACATTTTTGTACCTGCTGAGTCCGTTTTTCTGACTTTTGAGGTAATGTTCCTATCACTGGTATATATGGTAGGATCATGTCCACCTTGCATTTTTAATTATCAATGAATGATTATACATACGCCTTAGGGTCAACCCCACTTATTGGTGATATAAGCCTTCCCATCTATTTTCAGTGTCGTTCAATTCGTGGTAGAGCCTACCGTCATGGGAATCCTAGTTTAGCACCTGTTTTGCCTTTCAAAGCCCATGTTGAAGTTTTTCTTAGGCTCAGGAGTCTTGTTAATCCCGCCATGACATTTCATTGAAAACTTCATGTTCTTCTCAATCTTATTCTGGCCTTTGTACTCATGGGGCTCTCATACTTTTGTGTTAAGTTGTAATACTGCATTGCATTTTACTGCTCATTCTTTTGAGCCTTATGTCAGGCTTCAACTTCAAATTGTTGTTGCTTAACCATTTATGCATTCTCATCAGTTACTAGCCTTGCAAGTTTTTTCCTTTGCAATTTGACACTTGTAACCTAGGAGTAAACATTCTCTCAAGTTTCCTTATCCTGCACATGCATCCTTGCATTGAGCATAGGTATGTTCCTTGTTCTTGGAACAAGTTTGATTGCCTGCGAAACACGTTTCCTCCATGTATAGTAGCATTCTTTTATTCTTTTTCAGGATTTCCAATATGAAAAAGAAAAAAAATTCAAATAACAAAAAAGAGCATGGGAATGAGTCTTCTTTACCATTATTGGTAGCAGTCGAGTCACCTCTGAACAAAGCACAAAGTTTTGAGTCAAGTATCAACAATTCGGGTTAGTATGGCTCTAGGAAACTGAACCAGTTACACATACTTGTTACTCCTCTGACAGGTTATTCTTCTAGTCACTATGGAGAGTCTGTCATTGCTCCTGCATCGCAGACTTATGTTGATGTTCATTTTCAGTTTATGCTGCCTAAGTCACATAATATGTCGTGTTTTGTTCAAAGGAAGTTTTAGCACGTGTCGACCATTCCACATAATTCTTTTCTTTGCAAGTCATCCTTCTGTGTGTCAAGTACATCTCATAATCACAAGTATATTTTTCCTATACGTGTGCTGGTATGGAGGGTCCTCATTGACTTCCTAACGATGGGTTATCTCTTATCAACTACGGAAAATTACTTTGAGAGTTTGACCTAGAGTTGCACCATTGGCCTATTTATATCATTAATAGGTGACCTTGTGCTCAACATATGACATTCCATCATTGGTTGCTGACTGAGTGGTTTCCCTTGTGTTCGACAACAAGAAAATTATTCACATATCGGGATTCGTGCAATACCTTGGATTCCATTTGTCCACATTGGTGGTTTCCTCACATTTTCCGACAATATTCATTTGTGTATGTTATTCAGAGGGTATTTTTATGTGCTATTTAGATCTGGTGCATGTGAGAGATGTACTTCATCATGGTCCTTTCAATCTTTTGTCAGAGTCCTTCCAAATCTTTGGCCTTCTGCTACTCGTCATGTTGGATGATGGGGGATTCCTTAATGCCCTCCTTCCAATAGATCTCTTCCTATCGACTTCAACAAATCTTGCTCTGGGACAAGGATCTAGAGTCACTATTTGATCCAGGAACTTTTCATCAATGACATTTACATGAATTGAATTAAGAGCATAAATAAAATCTTATGTGCAACATGATTAAAAAAGACATAATCATGGAGAAAATATGAGAAGAAGAGAAAGAACACAAGACATGATAAGGAAGTTTGTCCCAATAATGGACTATGTCTCTGGGCCCACTTCAAAGTGGAGAGGATCTATATGATCTCAACAAAAATTGGCATAAATACATGGTTATACCTCAATACTGAAAAATGGCCTTTTGATCCACTGCTTGTATGCAAAATCTGACTGCACCAGTGGATTCGTGGCAAGAAGTAGTGTAAAAATGACTGTCAAATTATCTCAATCTGACACTGTCACGTCCAAGCCTTACTGGGCTCTCTACCTTGAAAATTGTGCCAATGCAGTATGTATTGCTCTGCAATAAATTACTCTTCCATTGAAAAGGATGTCAATCGTACAAGTGGAGACCTCCTCCGAGAATTATAGCAATAATTTGGGTTTAAAACAATTTTCGGGGGTGGACTTACCAAGTCCTACCCATGGGTTCATTGGTAACGAAATGTATTGTTAGGAGTTTGTGGTTGGGGAGACTTGGGGTCATATATATATATATATATATAACCATTGAACCCCAATATTATCCATATTCCATTTGATATTGTAGTTTGGATTTGATTTGGGTGCCAAACTTGACATGATGGGTGAATAGACTGGATCCCGACCGGATACTTTGGGATGTGACGGGTGGTATGTTCACCGAAATGTGTGGGATGTGGTCGTCGGGTCTGGTGTCGGTCGGTCAAGTGGCCATTTAATTTTGGTTTATTCAGTTCCCAGCCCTTATTGGGCATCTCGGGGCTACCACGTGGCACCCTGTAATTGGGCCACGTGGTGGTCTTCTATTCACCAACTCTGCCTAGTCAACTGCCAACATAAGCAACCATGTGTCTTGCTGTAAGGAGGCCATATGGCGGCCTCTCCATGGTTCCATGTCACATCACTTAGGGGTTCCATGTATCACTAAGCAATTGGCCCAAGTGGCCACAAAAAAAGAAAAATCAACATGCCACGTGTCATCTTGTCATGCTGCCACATGTCAGATTGTCGTTTTCCCACGTGTCATCCTGTCGTGTTGCCACATATCATGCTGAAGTCAGCGTGATGTCACCTCTGCATAGTTGGTTGTTGACATGATCTGTACAGATGTTGATGTCAACAAGTTGACTTTGACTAGGTTGACCACAACTTTGACCATCCATAACTTCTTCTTTCGGACTCTGTTTGAGGTGTTTGTACCATTGGAAATATCTCAATAAGTTCTTTGAATTGGTGCCATTTTTTATGAGATTTGAGGACTTTGAATTTTTTCCCTTTTAGATCCTCCTGGATCATTCCTCCCCACTAAGAATCTTTTGGGCCTCCAAAATCCTTATCAGTCAATAGGAAGGTGATGGAATTGCTCCCTCACTTTTTCCTTCTCGATCCACTGTGCTTTACTTGGATGTGTTCCCTTAAGGCCCACTCAAAGATATTCAACATCACCTCTCCGTGAATTCCTCATCTGTCTTTCGAGGATGATATCTTCCTTTAACTCGTCCAAGTACCTAGGAGAAAACTTGTCCATTCAAGGTACCGAAATGCTCTCCCTTTGATCCATGATCATTGGAGGCTCATAAAATTTCAGGTTCTCTAGGTTTACAACTGAGTTTATCTGCATGTATAGTGGTATATCGAGGCAGAAATCATTTGTGCCAATTTTTTCCAAGATGGTGAAGGGTTCATATCTGATGGGATTGAGAATTTTTCCTTCTCCCTTCAACCTATCCTTGCTGATGTGGAGCCACACTTGATCTCCCACTTGAAATTGATGATCAACTATGTGCTTGTCATGGAGATCTTTGTACTTTTATTGACTCTTTTCCAACTGTTCATGGTCTGCCTGGTGTACCTGTTGGATCCTATGAATGAAATTGCAAGATATCTCTTCATCTCTTTGCTCACTTATGTCGACATATTTCCCAAATGTCAAGTCCAAGGGAGCCTTAGGTAGATACCCAGAACATGTCTCAAGTGGTGAGCTATGGGTGGAAAATTTCAAGGTTTGGTTG
This sequence comes from Picea glauca, assembly GCA_000966675.3. NCBI lineage: Eukaryota > Viridiplantae > Streptophyta > Pinopsida > Pinales > Pinaceae > Picea > Picea glauca. Next base: position 140,720 of record JZKD02S1871059.1, read on the forward strand.
TATGCATGTTGCACATACTATATCTGGTCATCCCACAACTTGGGATATTTGTTGTAGTAGCATCGAAGCAAATGAACCACTTTTCTTTTAAAAACCTTTTTCTGGTTGTCGGTTTGTGGATGGAAAGAAATACTCCTCTTCATCTCGGTGTCCATCATTCTCCACAAACTTGTCTAAAAATATCCAAGGAATGGAGTGTCTCGATATGAGACAATGGATGTGGGCTGTCCAAAGTGGACCCATACATGCTGAAAGAAAAGATGAGAATTTTTCTCAACAATGATGTGCTTTTTACATGGAATCAAGACACACATCTTGCTAAACCTATCCACTACTACATACAAGTAGTCATGACCCCTTTTTGACACAGGAAACCCCCCTACAAAATCCATGGAAATACTCTCCCAAGGATGAGAAGGAACAAGAAGTGGTGTGTACAACCCCAATTTTCTATTAGTGGGCTTACAAGTTGAGCACAACACACACCCCTTTACATATTTGGTTACAACGTATTTCATT
>JZKD02S1871059.1:170180-205658 GCA_000966675.3 Picea glauca
GAAAATAGTTGCATGCAAAATTGTTCGAGTATTGCATGTGAAGTTACAATATTGTTTGTTTCTAAAAGTACATGTTTACTATGTACTACTCGTTTGTCCAAAAACTTTTATATCAGTCGCCTAACCAGATTGTACAGACTTTCTTGTCTAATTAAATTCTGCAATATAAAAAATTAATATTAATAATTTAGTATTGAAAATAATATTTTTAGATATGTTAGATAGTTGATAGGGATTAGCATCTGTAAACAATGGCATTTTTAGATAGGTTATCGGGGCCTTTGGGTGCTATTTGTAGGGCACATAACAATAAAACTTCAATTTTCAGCCCGCCAGGCCACAAACCTGCCATCCAAAAAGTGCCTAAGTATGGAATAAGGAATCCGTATATGTTGTATAAAATCTCATGTCTATACTTTATAAAAGTACATGTTTACTATGTATTGCTTGTTTGTCGGAAAACTTTTATATCAGTCGGTCCACCAAAATGGACAAACTTTGTCGTCTACTTAAATTTTGCAATATCAATATGTAATAATAATAATTTAGTATTGAAATTAATGTTTTTAGATATGTTAGATAGTTGATAGGCATTGCCATCTGTAAACAATGGAAAATTTGAACCCACTAGCCCTCAAGTCCATCTGTCAATCTGCATATCACAGAAGTTCGAGTGCTATTTGGAAGATACGAAACAATGAAAGTGCAATGTTCAGCCAGCCAGATCGAGAGCCCCCGATAAAAAAAAGTGGCTAAATATCGAACAAGGGATCCACATATGCTCTATAAAATCTCTTGTCCATACTTTCTAAAAGTACATGTTTACTATGTATTGCTCGTTTGTTGAAAAACTTTTATATCAGTCACCCGACCAGATTGCAAAAACTTTCTCGTCTAATTAAATTCTACAATATCAAAATTTAATATTAATAATTTAGTATTGAAAATACTGTTTTTAGATATGTTAGATAGTTGATAGGGATTAGCATCTGTAAACACTGGCAAAATTGAACCCACCATCCCTTAAGTCCATCTGTCAATTAGTATATCGCGGAACTCCGAGTGCTATTTGGAGGATAGGGAACAATGAAACTGCAATATTGAGCCAGACAACCCATAGGTCCGCTTGTCAATTTGTATATCGCAGAATTGTGGGTGGTGTTTGTACAACACAGAAGAATAGACGCCCAATTTTCAGCCTGCCAACCTAATTTACAAGTATAAGGAATCTGCATATTCTCTATAAAATCTCATGTCCATACTTTATAAAAGTACATGTTTACTATGTATTTCTTGTTTGTTGGAAAACTTTTATATTAGTCGGTCCACCCAAATTTGAACCCGCTAGCCCTCGAGTCCATTTGTCAATCTGCATATCGCGGAAGTCCAAGTGCTATTTGGAGGAGACGGAACAATGAAACTGCAATGTTCAGCCAGCTCCTCCTGTCAATTTGTATACCACAGAAGTCTGAGGGCTATTTGTAGGACACAAAACAATAGAGACTCCATTTTCGAACCGCCAGGACGCAAACCCCCGTTCCAACAAGTGCATAAGTATGGAATGAGGGATCTGCATATGCTCTATAAAATCTCATGTCCATACTTTATATATGGACTCATGTACACAAGTCCGCTTGTCAATTTGTATATCGCGGAAGTCTAGGTGCTATTTGTAGGAAACCGAATAATAGATACTTAATTTTCAGTCCACCAGGCCACGAACCCGCGATCCAAAAAGTGCCCTAGTATGGAATGAGGGATCCACATATGTTCTAGAACAATACAAATGCAATGTTCAGCCAAGCAGCCCATAGGTCCTCCTGTCAATTTGTATATCGCAGAAGTCTGGGTGTTATTTGTAGGACACAGAACAATAGAGACTCTATTTTCAGCCCGCCAGGGCGTGAACCCGTGATAAAAAAAGTGCCTAAGTATGGAATGAGGGATCCGCATATGCTCTATAAAATATCATGTCCATACTTTATATAGAGATCCATCTTCGCAATTTCGAATGTCAATTTGTATATCGCGGAAGTGTAGGTGCTATTCGTAGGACACAAAACAATATATACTCAATTTTCAGCCCGCCAGGCCGCGAACCCGCGATCCAAAAAGTGTCTGAACTGTCTGTCAATTTGTATATTATGGAAGTCTAGGTGCTATTTGTAGGAAACTGAACAATAGATACTTAATTTTCAGCCCACCAGGCCGCGAACCCGCGATCCAAAAAGTGCTCAAGTATGGAATGAGGGATCCGCATGTGTTCTAGAACAATACAAATGCAATGTTCAGCCAAGTAGCTCGTAGGTCCTCCTGTCAATTTGTATATCGCGGAAGTCTGGGTGTTATTTGTAGGACATGGAACAATAGAGACTCTATTTTCAACCCCCCAGCCCGCTAACCCGCGATAAAAAAAGTGCCTAAGTATGGAATGAGGGATCCGCATATGCTCTATAAAATCTCATGTCCATACTTTATATAGAGACTCATCTCTGCAAGTCCGTCTATTAATTTGTATATCGCGGAAGTGTATGTGCTATTTGTAGGACAAAGAACAATAGATACTCAATTTTCAGCCCGCTAGGCCACGAACCCGCGATCCAAAAAGTGCCCAAGTAGGGAATGAGGGATTCACATATGTTCTATAAAATCTCATGTCCATACTTTATAAAAGTACATGTTTACCATGTATTGCCCATTTGTCGGAATACTTTTATATCACTCGGCCAACCAGATTGTACAAACTTTCTCGTCTAATTAAATTCTGCAATATCAATATTTAACACTAATAATTTACTGCAGGTCTGCTTGTGAATTTGTATATCGCGGAATTGTGGGTGCTATTTGTAGAGCACAGAACAATAGATGCCCAATTTTTTTCCCGCCAGCCAGAGAGCCCCCGATCCAAAAAAGTGGCTAAATATGGAATTAATGCGGAACCAGTATGGGACAATAAAAGTGCAACGTTCAACCAACCAACCCGCAGGTCTGCCTCTCAATTTGTATATCGCAGAAGTGTAGGTGCTATTTGTAGGACACAGAACAATAGAGGCTCAATTTTCAGCCCGCTAGTCTGAGAACCCGCAATCGAAAAAGTGCCTAAGTATGGAATGAGGGATCCGCATATGCTCTATAAAATCTCATGTCCATACTTTATAAAAGTACATGTTTACTATGTATTGTTTGTTTGTCACAAAACTTTTAAATAACTCACCCGACCAGATTGTACAAACTTTCTTGTCTAATAAAATTCTGCAATATCAATATGTAATATTAATAATTTAGTATTGAAAATAATGTTTTTAGATATGTTAGATAGTTCATAGGGAGTGCCATCCATAAACAATGGCAATCTTGAACCCCCCACCCCTCAATTCCATCTATCAATCTATATATCGCGAAACTCTGAGTGCTATTTGGAGGACACAGAACAATGAAAGTGCAATGTTGAGCCAACCAACCCATAGGTCCACTTCTCAATTTACAAATTATGCGACATACAAATTGACGTCCGATATCTGTCACTGAGATACAATATGACCATCATCCCTTCACGTCTCCTGGGTATATCTTCTGTTGTTTTTCTTTTGTAACTCGCCCGACCGCTTTCCATACTTCGGTATTTCTTGGAATCGGTTTCTCCATCACCGCTGCCTTCGTGCTTGTTTCCAGATATGCAATAATTAATCTTTAATGCTAGTAGCCATCTTGTAGGAACCGTTAATATTGTCATTAATGTCCAAAAATCTGGAGAAGATTTGTCATTACTATGAATTAAACTAAGATTTGCACACAAGTATGTTATCCTTTCCAAGTATTCATTTCAAAGGCAATGCAATCTTTTTTTTTATGCACCGACTGGTTGGTGCTTTTAAGAAATTTCTAATTCTTAATCTCTTTTCGCCATCACCACCACCTTCACACTTTTTTCTAATTGTGCAATTACTGAGCTGTGATGGTGATAGCTCATTCCACACAAACAGTGGAAATTGTCATTGATCAGTGAAACGCTGGGGGAGATATTCCATTGATACACATTAAACCATAATTTACGGAGGGTTATATTATCCCTCCCCGATTTTCATTTCACACATCGTCTCGAGCAAATGAAAATTCTTAATAACTTCTGGAAGCAGTTGTCTCCACACACAATAAACACATTGGGGCATAATGGCCAGACGTTCCACTATTCTAGGGCATATTCTTACTATTCATCTCCCTCCGCCCAGGAGCAAAAAAGGAGATGGTCCCTTGGTACATCGAGAGATATATTTCAAGACAAAAAATTCCATGGCAACCCTGGCTGCTCAAAGAACCTACCTAGTTGGATTCATGCCTATCGCAGAAGTTGATGCCATGAATTTCAAGCCAGAAGAAGATGATCTGATGGATGATGACATGGCAATGGATGATGGCAATGCAAAGAATCTTCCCACTCCTGTGCCCAAATTGAAATCAACCATAATGAACAGAGCTTCCCAGCTCAGTGATGGCGGTCATGAAAACACCAAAAGGAGTTTCAGAAAAGAAACCAACGGTAAACACAACAACCACTTTGCAGCGCGAAAGTAGGAATTCCAAAGTTCTAAATTAGTCTGTTCTGGGCAGAAGAGTTTCACTGTAAAGAAATGATATGTTGATGCTCCTAGAGATATATTTCAAGCCAAAAAATTATTGATTAACATCTTCGGGAATCAGGTCTAAAAATCTCACTGCTGCAAGGTATTTTCCTACTAGTCATCTCCTTCTGCCTATAATGGACTAATTTGGGCCTCTGGAATTGCATGTGCAAGATGTGCTACTGAATTGTTTTGGACTATGCAGAGGCGATTTCGACTAATGATTATTCCACTTTCCATGCAACCATTTTTGTGTTGCATACTGTGGATCTCGTGCCCGTGTTTGTCGCAGATACCTTCAATGTTTTGGCCCGAAGAACCGGGTCCAATTTCTAAGGATAGATGTACAATACTCAATGTTTTTCTTATTTTTTTATATGGATTTTCTATTAATTTTTTTTTGCGTTCGACTCTTCTTTGCTACCTCTTTTCTGGGTTTAACACATATTTTAACTTGCATGGTTCGATGCTCTCATACTTCTTCGATATTGTGTTTACTAATACTAATGTACAATGTTGTAGTAAAATCGTTATTCTTGTTTTAGACATGCAATTATTAAGTTTTAATGCTAACAACCCATTATGCAAGAAGTTTAATACTTGACTTAATATGTTGCACTCATGGAAGAAATGAAGAACATAGTTACACCCACACGTTCCAATAAAATCTAATCTTCAACAAAGCATTTGCTGGTAATTAGTAGAAAATGAAGTTTAGTAGTTAAGTTAATATGTTACAGTCATGGAAGAATGTATCAAGAACATAGTTACACGCACAGGTTGCAATAAAATCTAATCTTCAACGACGCATTTGTTGACAATTAGTAGAACATCATGGTTTTGCAACAATGGGGCTTCCTTGAAACCAATTCGTGCTTACCAAAACTGCCTTCTGCCTTTCTATTTTCCCACTCTTTTATTCCCTCTAGTTTCTCTTCCTGGTTACTTAATCGTTTTTTTCTCGAAAATGCCTTGCTTCGCAGCTTCGCAGCTTCGTGGATTCACGTCTTTCCAACGACCGCTTCCCCTTTCTTTAAATTGACCCTCTATTTTTCTCTGTCCCACAACTAGCACCTAGAGTTTTGCGATATACAAATTGACAGGCGGACTTGCACGGTGGTCGGGTCAACATTGCACTTCTACTTTTTCGTGACCTCCAAACAACATTCAGAGCTCCACGATATACAAATTTGCAACCGTTCTTAGATCATATCATCTTCCATATTACTATCCACCTATCATGCCCTCTTCCCTGGTGCACATTTTTGCAGTAAATTTTTTTGACAAATACAATTTAACTGTCAGGTCCTCACATATTTAGTGGAACTATTATCACCCCATTTTGAAGCCCGTCTGTTCGCTTTCCATACTTCGCCATTTGTTCAAATTTCTTTGGCGAATCGCCGGTTTGGCGGGTTGAAGAAATATTCAGTTCGTAGTCGTTGTTTCCTGTGCCTGCGCCCCTTTGCAATTAGCAGTTGGAAACTATATATAAGATCTTATTGCTACACATGCAATTAGCAATTTCCCTATTCCATACTTAGCCACTTTGCCGGAATTCCACAAATATACAAACCAATCACTGAACTACCCCATCACGATCTCTTCCATTTTACACATTTTGCACTCAAAAATTTCAAAACATAAAATTTCACCGTGCAACACTTGGCTGTCCTGACTATCCCCGTAACCCTTTTTTGAAGCCCGTCCGATCGCTTTCCAGAGGTTGCCATTCTTTCCTTGCTCTCCGCCGTCTCTTTCACCTTCGCACTTGTCTATAATAAAAGAAAATAGAAAGTTATATATATATATATACATGTCTTGTTTCTAAATATGTAATTACTGGCATTTAATTCTAACAGGGCATCATGCATAAACTATATAGATTGTCATTGATGGGCGAAAGGATCGAGGACATCTTGTATTGATGTGCATTAAACCAAAATTTATGGGGCGATTATATTATTCCTTTCGAGTGTTCATTTCAAAATCATGAAATCCCATTCACACGGCGTGGCCTTCGCACATTCATGAAACCTCCATTCCTTAATTGCTCTTCGATGTACCTGCCACCTTCGCATTTCTAAATATGCAATAAATAAACTTTACTGCTAACAGTTCATCATGCACCACCAATACAAATTGTCATTAATCAACGAAAGGCTCGAGGAGCTTTCCCATTCATAATCATTTAACCAAGATTTAGTGAAAAGTTACATTATCGGCTCTAACTGTTCATTTAAGCCATCATTTGCACCAAAGAAATATTCTCATAAACCTATGGCATCAACTCGACAACAATTATGTGGAGATACAATGAACATATTTAGGTGCGAGGACCAGAAATTCCATTGGTCCAAGGCATTTTCTTATTACTCAACCTCTGTCGCAGAGAACCAAGTAATTTGGACCTCTGGGATTTCCCATGCAGGTTGTGTCCTTGAGGTTTTTGATTATAAGGACCTGGTCTCTTGGTGCGTCGATAAATATATTGCAGAGAAAATAATTATTCCACTACAGGACTGCTCTTCTGTTTCTTTTTCACCTCAGGTCTTCCGTCAGATGCTGAAATTGCCGGAGCCAACATTGGCATTCAAAGGAGAAGATTGCAAACAGTTCCTAGCAAAGCATAATAACGGATTGGACCTCTTGCCCATTTTTTTGGAAACCCAAATCTAGTTCCTGAAGATATTACAAGCATGCATGTTATTTCATTTAGAAATCCATTTCGTGAAATTGCTTGGCTGTTTACAAGAATAAAAGGACAGGAGTCCACAAGTACTGTTTCCCGCATGTATCTTTATATTTTGTATTTCACAGTCAACGAACAAGCCATTTTTTATTGGGGCAAGTTAATTTCGCATGAAATATCTTCCCAATTGTCAATCTACAAAAGGGAAAATAAATTTTATGTCATCCTATTTAGTTTTTGCAATAGCACATTCCTGTTGGTTTCCACAATTGTCTTTGTCCAAGAATGTCAATTGTGAATTCCACCCAGTAACGTTCTGGTACCAGGCCTTGTGGAAGCACAAGGCTTCCCATTATTTTTATGAGGTTTTTAATGGGTTCCTGTTTGTTTTCAAAGTTTTGTTGTTATGAGAAGATGCTCCCCGCATATCTGAACAGGCAACTAGTTTTTTGGACAAGAAGGGGACACTCAAACATTTGGATAATTACACTGTCATAAGAATTTTTGGCTCCACGGAACAACATGCTCTCCTTCCATGTCACATTATAGACATAATGTTTGTTGCAGAAGTATCACGTCAATACAACTACTGGTTCCATCTGTTCCAAAGGAAGAAAAAAAAACATTTCATTCCTTTGCCTTGGAAAATAGGGGAGTTCGTGTTGAAAAATGTCAACAAAATTGACGATTTCACAACACATTTTAGCATCTCCAACCTCAGATATGCTGAAGACATAAGAGGATTCGACCCCTATGATATTTTTAGATAACATTTACAAACACTTGGCCTCGACAATTGTTTTGTAAATAAACACCTTCCCAAAAACATAGACAGTGACGACAACGGTCCTGCCTCTAATGCCGATGACATAGAGACAGTGCAAAGCTACACTAAATTGTACACGCAACAAAGGTAAGGCCATGGTGACAAGAGTGTTCAATCTAAAAATACCACTCCAAAAAGTACGACATCCTAGAGCATCGCTCTAATGGCCCATCAAAACAACAAAGAAACCTAGAGTTTTTCAAATGGAGGAGGAGATAACGACCCTCCTCACTCTAAAATTGATAGTTCTCACAAGATTTCAGTAGAGAAGAAGAGAAAAAGAAATGGGGCAGGCGGAAGAGCTAGAAATTTAGAGTGAGAACATGGAACGTGACACTGATCTGGATACCATGTTCGCCTTCCTTGATCATCCCAGAGATGCCATCCACCATAGCCATCCAATGGACATATCCATTACCCAAAATTTTGATGAAGATGAATCCTTCGTGTTCCAGAGCGTTGGGTTTTATATTCGGAACAAAAAATTGATAATTGAGAAAAAAATGTTAAAAATAATAAAGGCAAATCTCATTTAGAGGTTGACGTTGCCAACATGCGGCCGTCCCAAATTTGTCAACTTCACACCATGACCGGAGAAGCACTTCATGATTCCATTGGAGGCATCAAGACTGAGAATGCCAGACTGAAGGACTGAGTCAAGGAATTGAAAGACGCTTTCATTCCTATGCCAGTTCTTGTTGATCCTTTGGCAATAGCCATGCCTGACACCCCTGCACCCAATGTAAAAGAATCCTCCACCCTGCTCGCATCCTGTAAAGGATATGTGGAGACCAATATCAAAAAAATAATGGAACTGGTTACCGAGGTGTGGAAAAGATCAGAAACCATCACTTCTCTTGGAACCAGGGCACATAGCTTGCTCGAGCTTTTGCAGGTCGAATTAAAAGATGAAGAAAATTTATTTTTAAAAATGGTCATCCCTTTTGGCAAGATTGTCAACAATATGACATAAACAAAAAGAAGAGAAGAAGATCTTCCATCCAAAAACTGGATCGACCAATTGAATACATGTTGGAAAGAAAAAGTAAACAACCCGTGTCTCTTTGTCAAGTCATGTGAACAAGCCATATCGAAGAAAGATAAATTATTTACAAAGCTGTCAAATATAGACTTAGCTGGGAAAACCAATGACTTCGAAGACCCCCTCTTAATCGCAAACTCCTTGCCCTTAACCAGGAAAGAGTTTGATAAATAGGTTTCTATGTTTAAGACCTTGTCTCTGGAAAAGTTTTACAATATCCTTCAATTTGATCAAGCTCATGTCCACGACTGGCTAGTCAAATATGCAGTACAAAATGAGGAAATTCATCAGGCTCTCTCTAATCTTTCTATTGACCTCCAGGAATTAGAAAATGATCTTTTCAACATAAAAATCCGGAATGAGATCAACGTCGCCCCAATGAGAGGCTACATTGAAGAATGGCTCAAAAGACAATTGAAACAGGTCGTCGACGAAAGACAACAGACAATTGTCCTTGAAACCACAGTCGTCAGCGACATCAATGAAACGACAACCACAAGAAAATAGCCAAATGACTCATATGTACCCTCACTGTAAGTTTACTCATCGCATCTTTCTTTGTTTATCAACCCAGTTACTCCAGTTTCTTAAACAAAGATGTATATGCAAACTCTTATACCTTTCCATTTATTTTCTTTTGCAGCTATTGCACTCTATCTTCTTTCCACAATCATGTTTCTTGTACATATTTATCTAATGGTTCGCTGGAGCCCCAATCCTAGTCTACATGACAAACACATTGAAATTCTGGTTTATATGTAACAGACTTTAATTTTTTTGTATATTTCAAAATTTCCAGTGGTATGTAACAAACTTTTATTTTTTGACACATTTCAAATAAAAATGCATTTAAATTTTTATATGTTACAAACTCTATTCTTATCTTTCACCACTCTGTATAACAAATTCATTTACTTTTTAATATGTCACTGACTTTTATTCTTATCCTTCAACATCTGTTTGGCAAATGCATTTACTCTTTTATATGTTACAAACTTTTCTTTTTTTATATATTTCAAAATAAATGGTGCTCAACAATGCAAGCGTCATTTACTTATACCCCATGTTCACAAATACATTTAAATTTTTATATTTCTTATCTCCTATTAATTTTATGTCATCATATATTTTTATCTTTCACCAGTCCATATGGAAAATGCATTTAAATTTCCAAATTTATTCTTGCTCTGCCTGCCAATCGTCATTTACTTTTGCCCCATCTTCCGTGATATACATGTTGCACACAACATTTCCGTGATATACATTTTTCACCGAACACTTCGTTTCATTTACAATTCCACCCCATTTTCCACATTTTGCTTTCTAACCTCGTTGGCAGGGACTGCGCTGCCACACAACCTTGTTATGTAATTACGTTATTATGTAATTAGACTCTTTATAATTGGTTTATTTATTTTCATTCTTATCTTCATAATTGGTTTTGGTTTTCCATCATTCATATGTTATTATGTTATTATATAATTACACTCTTTATAATTGGTTTTCCATTGCCGGTATCACAGTTTCATTATAATTATTTATTTCCATTCTTATCTTTATAATTGGTTTTCCATTGCTGGTATGTTATTATGTAATTACACTCTTTTAATCTATATCCATTAACATGGAGCATAATACAAACTCGTAAAGTTTTTTTTTCTTTTTTGAAATGGTATGAAACAAATCTTTTTTTTTTGTTTTGTTTTTTTACAATTTGAGCGAGTTTAATGGGTAAGAAGTCCTGTTTTCTTCTTGAAGGTCATATGTTCAAATTCAGAGGGTGTAGGGTATGCACATCTTCACAGATTTTAGTAGTCAAATCACTATGTAGAAGGAATTCTTTGTCCCATGAACAAGAGGATTTCATACACCAATTTAGTCTTGGCTTATATATATATATATATATATATATATATATATATGTCATTTTCAATACATTTACCAAATAAAGGGTTAGTAAAACAAATTTATTTTTTTATTTTAATTATAATTATAAATTATAAATTTTTTAATAAAAATAATAAATATAAATTTTTTATATTAATTTTTAATTTGTTTTAACTATTAAATTACAATTTTATTTATACAATTACTATGATATAAATAAAATCAATTAAAAATTATTAAAATTTTATACTTTGAAAATAGTTATTAAAAATCAAGTTTAAGTTATTCCAAATCTAATTAATATAAGTTTATTTTTTTATTTTTATTTTATTTTATATTTTTAAAGAGAATTGGGTGAAGTATAATCCAAATATTGGTGTTGTGGATTCCTAACAATTCGTTGATTCCCTTATGAATCTAAAGGTTGTTGTGGTTCGTCGGGTCATTGAGTGTAAAAAGATTGGGAAAAACACTCCTTGGCATAGAGGATGAGCTCAAACCATTTTATGATGATATCTCTTTGCGTTAGAATGCCTTGGTGGATGCTAACAAAGTTTGGCAATTGGAATCAACCAGGCATAATATTTTAATTGAACAAGAGAAGGCATGGAGGCTCAAGAGTCGGGCTCTCTGGTTGGAGGCGAGAGATTTGAATACAAAGTTTTTCTAGTGATTAACCAACTACCATGAGAGCTATAAACCATATGGGAATTAAGGGATGCAAAAGGCACACAAGTTTGAGGGTTCACCGATTTGGCAGCTTTGGGAGTTCAACATTTTCATACACTCTTCCAAGAATCTCCTCACTTCAAAATGGATATGTCTCTTAGATTTCTCTTGTACTTTCCTAAGCTGGTGGGGGACAAACAAAATCAAGTAGTCTATAGTGAAATCTTGAAGGAGGTGTTAAGCCCTAATATTGGCTCATCACCCCTTAATTGGGGCATATTATATTAGTAATGCTATTTTATTTATGTCGACTTTAGGCCATTAGTTGTAATTATACCTCCTAGTCTCCTATATATACCAAGGAGATATTTTCATTTTGAATAATCTTGTACTTGAACATTTAAGTGGGGTAAAATTAGGTTGCCCCCTCGAAGAGGCTTATTATTGAAATTATCTCTTTTTCAAGGCGTTGAGTACTTTTTCTGAGGTTTTTCTATGCTATATTGATATTTGGTTCTTAACAGGAGGAGCTCTGGGCTGTTATTGACACTTTTTAAAAGGACAAGATCCCCGGGCTTGACGGTTGGACGATGAAGTTATTTGAAGGCTTCTTCGACCTAGTGGGTGGCGACCTTCTGAGGGTTGTAGAAGATATTAGAATCTTTGGTAAAGTCCTAGGTAGAATAAAATCTATGTTTATTGTGTTGATACTGAAAGTGGATTGTTCGTCAACCTTTGATGATATTTGTCCCATTGCATTGTGTAATTGCTTATATAAGATCATGGAAAAAATTATTGCTATAAGATTAAAGACAATTTTATCAGGTTTTATTATGCCTAAGCAATTTGTTTTTTTGAAAGGCGCTTGATCCATGAGGCAATTGGATCAACCCAAGAGGGTCTACACACCATTAATACATAAAGGAAATCTATCTCAGTGATCAAACTTGATTTGTCTGAGGTGTATTATCGAGTTTCTTGGTTATATCTTGGGTTGTTGCTTCTTCAAATTGGATTCAACTTTTCAATGGTAAATTGGGTAATGTCTTGTGTTTCCTCTGTCCATTTTGCAGTACTAATAAATGGTGCAGGTTCTCTGTTCTTCCATTCTGGTCATGGGATGCACTAGGGATGCCCATTATGTCCATATTTATTCCTTCTTGTTGTGGATGGGCTTAGTCGTGACATTGCTGAAGTGACCAAACTCCATCAATTTCAGAGTGCTCGAATGGGGTGATCTGGAAAATTGACCCACCTTGTTTTCGTGGATGATATATTATTATTTTTTCATTGTGTGGAAGTCAAGGGAATGGGTCTGAAAGATCTGTTGGACCTTTTTTGTGGTGCAACATGCATGGAAATAAATGTTGGGAAATTTGCTATTTATTTTCCTGATTGTGATGCGACCCCCCTATAGGTCATGGCAAATATTTTATCTTTCCTTTTCTTTGACATAAAAGATGGTTTCAAATATCTGGGGCATGGAATCAAGACAAATAATAATGGCGTGAATGATTGGAGTTGGTTGGTATCTAAAATCGATAAGAGAGTTATGCTTTGGTGCAATAGATGGATCTCCTAGGGTGGTCGACTTACCCTTATTAAATCTAACATTGAGGCCACTCTAGTATTTTGGCACCTCTTGGCATGCATTTTGAAACGAATCCTGACTCAAATAAGGAAGTTATGTTATAATTATCTTTGGAAATGTAATACTGAGTACCTTGGATCTCATTAGTCATCTGGAAGCAACGATCTCGACCGAAAGAGATTGGAGGCTTGGGTCTTAAAGACCTGCTAAGATTTGGAAAAGCCCTGGAGACCAAGTCACTTTGGGTTTTCCTAACCTAGGACAATCTTTGGAGGTGCATTATTTATGATAAGTATGTTTTTCTAGGAACTATCTTAGATTGGATTAGAAGAACTCGAAAGGAAGCTCCATTTGCATCCATCTAGTGGAAGAGTTTATTTGTTTCCTTTCCAATCATTGGTAAATATTTGTCTTGGAAGGTGGGGTCTGGTCACCTAGTTCAAACAGGCCAAGATGCAATTGTGGGATGCAGTAGGGATATATTTCTTCCTAGAGATTTAATTGATCATTTTCAAGAAAATAGTTTATGTACCCTCAATCGTCTTTGTGATTGGGGCACCACTTATCTTTGGTGTCAAGGTTGGAAATCAATAGATGCCTTGAACTTGGAGGGATGATGGCACAATCATTGACAAGTATATGTCTAGGAATTGCTAAGAGCACATGTTAAACTTCATGACCAGGAATATGAGTTGGTCTGGGCATACAATTTATTTGGTGGAAGTTAATCAACCAAGTTGGGTTATTAGACCATGTTTGTAGATGAAGAATATGTAGATCAAAGGTGGTTCAAAAAACTATGGAACATCCAGGTCCCTCTTGAATGCTTATTATTTTTTTGGCTAGTTCTTTTGGGAAGAGTGATGACCTGGGATTGTTTGCATTGTTGAGGCATGCATGGGCTTGGATTTTGTGTTCTTTGCAAAGGGGCTGAGGAGAACAACCTTCATTTATTCATGGCTTGTCCTTACACCTATCATGTATGGATAGAGGTCAGCTAACAGTTGGGGATGGGGCTGGTCTGGGCCAAGGATTCGATTGTGGACTGTTTTAAAGAGTTTTTTTTTAAATCTTGGATTGAAACTTTTCCATGTTCTGCCAATTATGGTGTCTTGGGGTATTTAGATTGCTAGGAATGTAATACTTTTTGAAGAAAAATCCCGACCCCTTTCAAGGTTGCTCAACAATCCATTGCTTTGTTTAATCACTATAGGTTGAAGCCTAAGGTCTAGAAGGTTAGTAAATTAGTTCGTGTGATGATTGAAAAATCCAAGCCATGGGGTTTTTTTATGGGGCATGTCAAGGTGAGAATAGGATATGTGGTCTTGGATTCCTTCTTTATTCCTCATAATACAACTATGTTACTAGTCGTGGGAACTTAGGTGATGGTACAAATAATCGTGTTGAGTTATAAGCACTTCTAGAACTTCTCCACTTTGAAAAAAATCGCAATGTAGGCAATGTTCAAGTTTTCGGGGACTATAAATTGGCCATTGACTAAATGAAAAATTTTCAGACTCTTGAAATCCCAGAGCTTCAAAATCTTGGGTTGATCCTAAAGACTGTGTATGCTACCTTTCAAGATATCACTTTCCACCATATATTTAGGGAATTTTTTTTCTGATGTTGATTGTTTGTCAAAATATGACATAAATTTGGAACTTAATATGCTTTCTTTGGAGGATTTCACTTATGGGAGGTTGAGCTCCCATAGTGAAAACAAATTATTCACACTTTGATTGCTAAATATTGCTTCATGGATTGGTGCCTGGTACTTGACCCATTGTGAACAGTTCTAGACATTTTTGTGAGCTCTTTATGTGGTAGGAGCTCTATGAAGAAAAGAGTATCACAACTGTTTTTTTTGTATGATGATGCGTAAAAGCACTTAATGATTGTAACTTTTATACTATAGAATAAAAGTTGTATTTTTTGCAGAAAAAATAAATAAATAAAATCAATTAAAAATTATTAAAAATTTATAATTTTAAACTTCTTATTAGTCCATGTTGAAGGCGTAGAGGGACTATAGTGATCGATAATTCGTTGACTTCATATTAGTTTGCCATTTCACTAAAAATATTTGCATAATCTCTATTGTTGGAACTAGAGAACTAAAAACATTGATTTGTATATAATAAAAAATACTATATATGTCATGATTTGATTGGATAACAGATTGGAGGTCTTATTGCCAGCGTCTCTATTCCCATTGTTTTATATGTTAGTATATCCAAAGTTTTTGATCGTCTACAGTCTTTCTCAATTTTTACTTTTTTTATTAAAATGTTTAGATATCCAAAATTTTGAGCATCGAGAGTCAGTTTTTAGTTAGTTGACTTCATATTAGTTTGTCCTTTGACTAATGTATTTTTTGCATAGTCTCTATTTTTCGAACTATTGTTATTATTATTATTTATATTATTATAAAATAATATAATAATTATTTTGCGTACGTAAACAGACCTGCCACGCTGCATTCTTTCTTAAATGTTTACATAACGTGAGGCCCTTTGACGGTCCTGACAGACTTAAATGTTTACCTAACATGCTTCACAACCTTAAATGTTTACTTTACAGGACTGTTACAATACATTTTCCTCCGATTTTTTTATAAAATGTTGTCTGCAGTGAATATGGGAAATATTGTTCTTCAATGACATTATTGGTTCACTGGTTGATGCTTGCTCGTTGCTTGTTCACTGGTTTCTTGTTTGCATGTTGTTGTTTCTCTTGTTGTAGTTTGCATGCTTGGGATTCTGCAACCACGATTGGAACTGCGATTCTTTCGTTCCCCATTGGTGGGTGGGTTTCAGTGCCATGTTTACCTTCCTATTCGTTGTTTGATGTTTTCTATTTCCAGTTTGCAAGTGAAAAATTTCAATACTGGAAATGCCTGAATCAAAATCCTCTTGCAGAACATCTTTGTATGTGAGTACTATGATCATAGAACCAGGAATGTGACATTGTACTGGTCTTGTTCTTGAACATCAATGTTCGACATAGAACCCACCTCTATCGAATCTATAGTGACATATAAAAAAATAAATCGAATTTTCTCCTCATTTTTTGTGTTCCTGAAACCCATATGTTTGGTGCATTTTTTTTAGGTTGTTCCCTTCCAATCACATGTGCCCACTTCCATGTCTTTGACATCAAACCATGAGTCATTGGATAATATCAATGAAAAAAAAAATATGAGGTGCAGTTTGAAAAAATGCACCAAACGTATCGTTTTCAGGAACAAAAAATGTGAGGAGAAAATTTAATTTCCTTTTTTATATGTCACTGTGGTTGCGATAGAGGTGGGTTCTGTGTCGAACATTGGCGTTCAGGAACAATACCAAGACAACATTACATTCCTATTTCTCTGGTCATTGTAGTCACATACAAATATGTTCTACAAGAGGATTTTGAGCATTCCCAGTATTGGAAATTCTTACTTGCAAATTGGAAAAAACAAACAACGAATAGGGATGCAACCATGAGAGTGAAACTTACCCATTAATGGGGGATGATAGAAGTGCAATTCCAATTGCGAATGTAGAATGCCAACCATGCAAACTACAAATTTCTTAAATGTTTATACATTGGGAGGTATTTGGACGGTCCTCACAGCCTTAAATGTTTACCTAACAGGCCTCACAACCTGAAATGTTTTCTTAACAGGCTTGTTACAATACATTTTTCTCCGATTTTTTGATACAATATTGTCTGCAGTGAATTTGGGCAATATTATTCTTCACCAACATTCCTGGTTGATTGGTTGATGATTTCTCATTGGTTCATTAGATGCTGCTTATTGTTGTTTGATTCAACTTTTTAGAGGTGAGTTCCCACAACTATAGTTGGACCTCTTGGTACTTGTTCACTGGTTTGTTGTTTGCTGCTTTCTATTGTTTGCTTCAACTTTGCAAGGTTGGGGTCCTACATCCGTAGTTGGACATGTTGTTGTAGTTTGTAGGCCAGGGGCTGCGCTTCGGTCATTCCCCATTCAATGGTGAGTCTCGGTGCCATGGTTGCATTCATGTTCATTGGTTGTTGTTTGCTATTTCCAGTTTACAAGTAAGAATTTTCAATAATAGGAATTCCTGAGCCAAAATCCTCTTGTAGAACATCTTTGTATGTGACTACTACGACCAGAGAAACAAGAGTGTGATGTTGTCTTGGTGTTGTTCTTGAGCGTTGTTGTTTTCCAAAGATCCCACCTTTGTCACAACCATAGTGACATATATATAAAAAAGGAAAACAAATTTTTTCCTTGTATTTTCTATTCCTGAAAACCATGCGTTTGGTACATTTTTTTCATGTTGTTCCCTTCCAAAATGTCTTGTAACCTTTTGAATGTCAATTCTAGGCTCAAAACCCGCCTTTGTTGCAGCCATAGTAAGATATAAAAAAGGAAATCAAATGTTCTCCTCATATTTTCTGTTCCTGGAAACTATACCTTTGCTAGAGAAACATGAGTGTGATATTGTCTTGTTCTTGTGTGAAAACAATACGTTTGGTGCATTTTTTTCATTTTGTTCCCTTCCAAAACGTCTTGTTCCCATTTGAATGTCAATGTTGGGCACAAAATCCACCGCTGTTGCACCCATAGTGAAATATAAAAAAGGAAATCAAATGTTCTCCTCATATTTTCTGTTCCTAAAAAACATACGTTTGAGTGAAACCTTGACACTGAAACTTACCTGTCAATGCGGAATGCCAGAAATGCAGTTCCAATCGCATATGCAGAATCCCAATGGTGCAAAGTGAAACAACAGGGCCGATGTCGGATGCAAGACTTCAACCTTGCAAAGTTGAAGCAAACAAGAGCAAGTAACAAACAACAAACGAGTGAGTGAATTGACGAGGCATTGTTTTGTGACTACTATCGGGCTATTGCTTTGTGACTGGATTCCAAAATAGAGGGAGTGGGCATGGACACACACTATTGTTGACAGAGGGTGCACCAATCTATGGAAATGACAACATCTGACAGATTGAGCAGTTTCTGGAAAAATACCTGACATGCAACATAGATCATTTGGATCCATGGCTTGCCAAAGTTCATAGACATTATCATACAAGAAGCTGTAAAAAATGAAAAAATTCACATTTCAGATACAACTTCCCTGTGTCGCCAATGAGAACAACAAGAATTGTAGAGCCAATTAGTTTGGAGGACAATGTTCTCATTGAGAAATCTAAATATTTGTTCACATTTTTAGAACAAGAAGACTTTGATGACTTAATGAGCATCCAAGACTTTTTGGCAGAGCTAAATCTAATAGAAGCTGAGTACATCCAATGGATATAATCAACACTTAAACAACCAATAGTTTTCCTTAAAAAAAAACTTTTACATATATGGAACAACAGTTTCTCCAAGTACCAACCAGTTATGTGGAATGCAAATACAGAAACACAATATGTCCTCAATGCATATGCCACAACATCATATTGTGCCTCATACATGAAAAAGGTTGACAAATCTATGATAAGTGCATTCAGAAGAATACACAAAGAACATGAAAAAAATCATATTAATACTATGCAAATGATACATGCACTTGTAAATACATTGCTTAATCTTCAACAAATCTCTCCTCAACAAATAGTCAACATTGCACTTTCCCTGCCCCTGGACCGTGGTTCAAGGAAATGTGTCTTCACAAACCTGAGTTTGTCGAGGTCCAGCTATATTCCATAGATGAGAATGTTTTTCCCATAGTTAATGTTTATGGCCGCGAGTTCCCAGATTGGCGCTATCGAACTCTCATGCCTCCTGTTTTGTGATATACATCTTGCACCCAAAACTTCTATGATCTACAATTTGACCTCAGACTCCTCGAACTTGCAAGCTTCACTCTACCTATGATGAGTATGTCCTCGTCCGTCTAACCGCCCCGCCTTTCCATACTTAGTCGATTCTTCACCTCTTGTTGTCCTAGATTAGCGGGTTCACAGACTCCCAGGTTCAAATTTTTTTGAAAGCATTTATCTCTCCCATCCATCCTTGCCACCTTTGTACACTTCCCAATGAAAATTACTTACACTTTTAAGTGGTGACAATTCACCACACAAGTTCGAAAAGATTGGCATTAATAACCGAAAAGCTCGAGGATATCTCTGATTAAAATGCATTGAAGCAAGATCTAAGAGGGATTATATCATCATCCCTTACATTTTAAATACTACTAGGACACAATTGCTGTCACATGTTGCAATACAAACAATTCTTCATCAAAGCATTAGCTTTTCTCATAGGCACCCTAGATGCACTCCAGTCACCTAGTATCGAATTGGCAGAGGTCAATATTATGGGATCTGAACTTTTTTTTTGTGGATGTTGAACTTGAAAAAATTATTTCTTACTTTAGTTTTTTTAAGGCATTCTACCCCACCTTTCCATACTTAGTCGATTCTTCACCTCCTGTTGTCATAGGTTCGCGGGTTCCTGGGCTTCCAGGTTCACAAAAAATTCAAAGAATTTTTCGTGCCCTTCCCAATGCACATTAATCATGCCTTTATTAGTGACAACTCACCACACATATTCGAAAAGATTATCATTAATAGGAGAAAATGTCAAGGACATATCCCATTAAAATGCATTAAACCAAGATTTACGGAAGATTATATTATCATCCTCCAACGTTCATTGTAAATAATTATTCCCATTTCCATCTATCATCGAAAACTTGGGCTTTAAGGTGCCTTCCTTGTAATGTTCCTGGTCATCAACATGTGAGACAACTTAGAGATGCCATTCAGTCCCAGTTGAAAGACGAGGGAATGGTTTTATGTGACGTCAACTTTGAGTGAATATTTTTTTGTTAGCCAACAGAAACTCAGACAAAAAAAATTCAAGTATCTTATGATTGGTATTCTCCATGTATTCGATCCTTTGGTTGGTTGAAAAGCATGCCTGAAGTTTTGTATGTTGAACTTATTTATTTTGTTGCTGGAAATTGGAAGGGACTTTCAAGTCACCTGTAAAATTCTCCTTTGTTGAGTATATAGCTTCTTCCAACAACATAGATTTGGCAAGTGCATCAAATCTTGCAGACCACACCAGAATTTATCTTTCGTCAGAGGAGTCGCACATATCATGGCTTACAAAATGGTCTGGAATATTCGGAAGTGATGCCAAATATTACTCCATGCGCGAATATACTCAGAAGGAAATTATAAATTTGGATCCTCATGAATGTGAGAAATTGTATGAGTGGTTGAATCAACATCCTAAAATTACATAAGTTTCTATGACAAAGTTTGTTGAGCAACTTCTGGGTGTAGTAATAGACTTGACAAAAAGTCAGCTTCTTTGTCAAAGTTTGTTCACCAACCTCTGGATGTAGTAACATACTTGACATACAGTTAACTTTATATCACTACTACACATTTTTTTCACTATTCCTATGCATATAATTGCATCTGGGTTGAGGAGCTTACCGCTCTTTGCAAGAATATTCTCCTGGTGGTTGAAGGTGGGTATATAATAAGGGAACGAGGCTCTAAATTTTTTTTGATGCCTACATCGACAAGTAACTGGGAAAAGTTTATGGCAAGGAATTCTGGACTATGGACTTTGCAACACTTTCTGAAGATTACTTTATACTACTACCTTCTGCAGGAAGTTTGACGTATTCAGGTAATGATTTGGTTTCTGAAGATCAACTTTTATTACCACCTTCATGGAATGATTTTGTTTCATTCTTTATAAGATACCTTGATTTAGTAGATATTCCAGAGCTATTTCCACCGAATATCAATCTTCCTACTTTTTCTCGTGCTTTGAATAAGGAGAATGAATTTCTTCTCTTGCAGTAGATCCGATATTTGAAAAAAATGGAAGTTACTCGATGCTTGAAGTATTGACTTGTCTGGTTCAAATAAATCGCCATGGCCTCGTCACAAGCATCTCTCGAGTTGTTCATCAGGATCAAAGGTCGATAATTACATAGTGCCTTCCTGGTCATAGAGTGCTTCCATCCCCAGCTTGTGTTTGCACAAGTGCTTTTATTGCTACCTTGTTTCTTTCTCCTGGTGGTGGATCCTTCTATCCCAACGAACATGATGGAAATAAACTATCTCTAGGGAGTTTGATCGCGTTTGGGGATCTGAGTTGACTATATATTAATTTCGGTTAACTTAAAAATGTTTATGTGTGCAACCTAATGTTAGACATAGAAAATACAATTTCTTATTTTTTAAAATATAAAATAATGTATTTTTTTAACACATGACTGGTCAAAAAGTTTCAAGCGTTGTTTGGGATTCATGTCCTTCAAGGATGTTAATTAATTACACAATTAATATTGCTTGTGGCAATTCAATCAACCTGTCGTCGACTATGGAAATTGAATTAACAATGAAATATCCAGATAATAAATGTCTGACATGTGCCTAATGTCGAGGTCATCATCGCACAAGACACCCAAGCTCCAAATATTTACAGACTCACAACAACATTGTAATTGTCGTGACAAAGAAACAATAAAGTCGATGCTCTTTTGCAGGTTTGACAACCCTGCAGTATAAGTGCTTTGACAATGGCATGCCTACTTGTTCACCGCATTACCGCCCTGCAGTCGATGGCATTGTTCCCATTGCCACTGCCAGTGTTAATGTCCGAAACTAAAGCTATCTGGAGCCTGGAGTCACCGCTAGTGTGGATGCCTGAAGTTGAAGCTACCTGGAACCTGGGGTCACAACTTGATACACTTGACATTAGTACCAGTAGTAATCGAAATTTTATTGTATGTCGAGTCTGTTACTACATCCAGAGGTCACTCAACAAACTTTGAGATAGAAGTTGGTTGTCTGTCAAGTCTGTTAGAACTTTGAGATAGAAGGTTCTGTAATTTTAGAATGTTGATTCAACCACTCATACAGTTTCTCACCATCGTGAGGATCCAAATTTATAATTTCCTTCTGAGTATATTCAGGCATGGAGTAATATTTGGCGTCACTTCTGAATATTCAAGACCATTTTGTGAGCCACGATATGTGCCACTCCTATGACAAAATATATATTCTGGTGTGATCCGCAACATTTGATAATCTTGCCAAATATGTGTTGTTGGAAGAACCTATATATTTCAACAAAGGAGAATTTTGTAGGTGACTTGAATTTCCCTTCCAATTTACAACAATAAAACAAAGAAATTCAACATACAAATCTTCAGGCAGACCTTTCAACCAAACAAACGATCGAATACAGGGAGAATGCCAGTCACAAGATACTTGAATCTTTTGTCTCATCTGCTGTTGGCTAACATAATTTTTTTCCCCCAAAGCTTACATCACATAAAACCACTCACTCATCTTTGAATTGGGCTTGAATCACATCTCTAAGTTGTCTCAGATGTGGATGACTAGGAACATTACAAGGACGACACCTTAAACCCCAAGTTTTCGATGATAGAGGGAAATTAACACCTAGCAAAGTATGGAATTTTGAATAAAAAGATAATGTAGGGAGGCCATATCTAGAAGAGACAAACTGTTCAAGAAGATGGGATAGATCTAGCTAGTAGCACCCATGAAGCCCAAGACCCGAAATTGATATTCAACTCGTTTTTTTTAACCAGGAAAGCATTTGATGATCAAGTTGAAATTAGGCTTGATTCTTGTACATATTTTCTTTTTTTGTCCGCGGGAGCCCCAATCGCAGTCATTGTGGCAAACACATTTAAATTTCAAATAATACGTGTTGAACTATTTCAAGAGAGCTATTTTGGGAAATAATCTCAGTTGTATTTTGTAACCCAGTTTATCTGAATATAAAATATTTGAGGTTTTTGTATGGTGTTTTCCAATGTTTAATATTGTTTTTCTTTTTTTTTGTATTTTTTTATTATAAATTGACTCATTTTCCTATACAACTATTGATAGATGAATTCAACCACTTTCTACAATAATTTAAGACGCTCTTTGATCCATAGTTAAACATGTACGACAAGATTTCCCCCCCCCTGCCCAACACTTCGATTTAAATAAAAACTACTCTATTTGCTCCTTACATTTTACATGGAAGAATAATTTGTGATAGGACATAGTTCTGTGGTGCCCACCCTATACTTAAGAAAGAAATGGGTGGACCTGTCCTTCTTTCATTATTTGGGGCCCCGTAAATAGAGTCAATTAATGACTCTATTTCAACATAGCAACTCAGGTGTTGACGTCATGTTCATGTTTAATATTGTAGATATATTAGAGCTTCTTCTATTTGAGTAAACAAATTCTCTTTAAACTTGAATATGTCTTTGTTGACCTCTAAGTATATTACATAGCTGAGTCTAAATGTTTGTCTCTCCCTTTATTTTCCCTTGTCTTCTTCCCCTCTATTATCCCTTTCTGGTTCTATACTTAGTCGCATTTCTAGGATCACGACTTCCCAGGTTGGCGGATTGGTAGATGCTCATATTCATATATATATTCACATCATGAGCTCGATCAACCACAGTCCCTTTCAATACTTAGCCAATTATCTGACCACAAGGTCCTGGGTTAACGCTATCAAACTCTTATGCCCCCTATTACGTCATATACATCTTGCACCCAAAACTTTCGTGATCTACAATTTATGATTTTACTAGTGAGAACTCACCAGAGGTTCGAAAAGATTGGCATTAATAAACAAACAATAGATGTTGTTTTGTGATATACTTACCCCTTTTTCCCTTTTCTTGTTCCCCTCTATTATCTCTTTCTGGTTATATACTTAGTCGCCTTTCTATGATCATGGGTTCCCGGGTTGGAAGACTGATAGATATTCATCTCCATCTATATCCTCACATCACGACTCCGACCAACCACCATTCCTTTCCATACTTAGCCAATTTTATGGCCACGACCTCCGGGGTTAGTGCTATCTAACTCTCTTGCCACTTGTTCTGTAATATACATATTGCACCCAAAACTTTCGTGATTTACAATTCCACCCCGGACTCCTCGAACTCGCAAGCTTCACTCTACCCAGGTTCAAAAAAGTTTTAAAGCATCTATCACTGCCTTCCATCCCCACCATCTTCGCACCCTTACCAATTCACATTAATTATGGTTTTACTAGTGGAAACTCAACACACTGGTACAAAACAATTGACATTAACAAGAAAAAACCTCGAGGACATCTCCCATTAACATGAATTAAACCGCCATTTACGACACTCCGAATGACTATCATTCCTTTGCATACTTACCCAATTTTTTCACCGTGTTCTGTGATATACATCTTGCACCCAAAACTTTTGTGATCTATAATTCCACCCCAGGATCCTCCAATTCACAAGCTTCACTCTACCCGGGTTCACAAAATGTTTCAAAGAATTTATTGCTCCCGTCCATCCCCGTCACATTCCTACCCTTCCCAATGCACATTAGTTATTTCGGCCTCTAGATTGCACTTCCATTGTTCTGTGACCTACAAACAACACCCGGTCCTCCGCGATATATAAATTGACTGCCAGACTCCCACATCGTCCCCTCTTCCGTGTTACACATTCTGCACTCAAAAGTTTTGGGCCATACAATTTGACAGTTGGGGCCTCACGTCTTCTGGGGAACCCTTGTCACCCTATTTTGGATGCTCGGGTTGGCAGGTTCACGAAATCTCCAATTCCTAGTAATTGTTTCATGTTCCCACCACCTTTGTACTTCTTTCAAAATATGCAACAACAAAGGTTTAATGCTAACATTTCATCATGCAACAACCGTAAAGATCATCATTAATAAGCAAAAGGCTCGAGGAGACAGTCACACTGACTATCCCTACACAACTTTTCTAGAAACATGTAGAAAAGATCTTTCCAGGTAATGGGATATCTATTACAAATTTCAACATATTAGCGAAAATGATTCCGACCTACCGTTTCCTTATTCCATACTTAGACACTTTTTCGATCACAAGTTCTCGGACTGGTGGGCTCAAGATTGTGTTTCCTATGTTTCGCGACTTGAAAAAAGTACCTGGAGTTCCATGATATACAATTTGTCTGCTAGAATGCCCCATCATGTTGTTGGCACGAATTTGGTCAGACCAGGGTCCTTCTCAGGTTACCAACAAAAGACACCGTGTAGTCTAGAGCAATAGCATTTTCATCTCCTCCGAAGAGAAGAAGTCTCACTCGAAGCGCTGCTGAGACAAAGAGATAGGGAAGGGTAGGGAGAAGACTATATAAGATCCATGGAGTGTTCGGAACTTACTTCAGTCCTTGCGCAAGCAACGTTATCATATCATAAAAATATAAATGAAAGAACCAAACCTACTGGTATTGTGAGCATCTGTTAACCAGAAGAACAACAATTGTAATTTAGAAGCCATACAGGAAGACTGAAATGCCTAAGCAACAATGTAAAGACACATTAGATTTGAAAATTTAACCCATATTTATATCATCATTAAAGATCTTTCTTACATTACAAGCTCATCATTACATAGAAAGTACATTCTAGACTCTTGGCTCTGGCCCTCGACCATAGAGTCCTGATTTCCCAGCCAATAGGTCGCATTCATTACAGACTCTACCCTTCTTGATTTACCACAAGACCTTGTGAAATGCCCCCGGACATGACTCTGATCGACACTACTCAACCTAACGATATCATCTAATGACCAAAATGAATGAGCGAACTCATTAACTGACTGAGTCAATCCATTCAACAAACAATTAACCAACCCAACCCTTTTGCAATTATATTATGTCCTATATATAGATGGGTTATGTCTTTTTGTTCTGCTTGCACATCTTCTTGTTCTTTTGCATCTGTTTGTTGTTTAGCTGGTGTTGCGTTGGCTTCTGCAACTATTTTATGTTGTTCTTCCTTCTGGCCTATGATGGAGGTACCATGACCAACACTTGCGCAATTCTTTTATCAAAAACGAAGGGCCCAATAGGCTCCGACCACAACCCTTGACTCATCCTTGAGTCAAGCACTTGGTTCCTTCACATTCTCCAGGAGTAACTATTTCTTTCCCTTATCCAACTTTTCCTCTTCTTTGATCTCTTCTGTTTGTGTGTTTTCTTCCTTCACTTCTTCAAACGAAGGGCCCAATTCTGGGACGAGCTCTAATGCTCTGTGCTTTACTCCGTGAAAGATTTCAACTTTGTCCTGCCATTTTTGAGTAAGGAGTAATGCCTTGGCCATGAATTTTTGGGTCGTCTCTTTGTTGTACTCCTTTGGTTTAGCTGCAACCAACAAGTTCCATTCAGAGTCAGCTGTTGCATCGACCTGGTGCATCTGCATATAGGTGGTTTGAATCACCGGTCGAAACTCGCACAACTCTTTTTTGGCTACTGATTGTGCTTCATAGAGGGAATTTAGTTCGTTGTCGACGTGCTAAATCTGGTCAAACTTTTTTTGCTTCTCCATGGGTTCCATTATGACCACAACTTCCTCATTGAGCATCTAGATCTTTGTGCACACTTCCTCCAAGACTTGATTTCGTTGAGCGATGATACCCATCCAATCGCTGACTTCCTTAAATATTCTAGTGCAGTCCGCAGTCTGTTTGTGTAGTACCACTTGGGAATTGTTACCTTACAATATTATCCTCTGCATCTGTTCCTGTAGCTACCGAGGATTGTGTTCTACTTCATTCTAGACTTGTTGTAACTTTGCTTGTATCTTCTCTGTGCGTGTCATGAGATGTGTCCATGCCATTTGTATTAGTTCAACTTGTTTCTCTGGTTCTCTTATCTCATTGGCTTCTGGTAGGTCGGCCACAACCTTCTAGATCTTAGGCCAGGCTTCTGCAAGTTTTTCTCAGACCTTTTCTAGTTTGTGCTGGGCTAGGATCCTGTCACGTTTTCCCTCTGTTCTACATGCTTGTTCAACTAACCATTCTTGTCGGGCGAGCTCGACTAAGATCTCAACGTCCCAGAGTCTTTTCTCTAGTTGGTCTATGGAGGCTCTGATTAGCCCAAATAATTGTGATGCTGGCCACTGTACCAGGTTTGTAGTTGAAGGAGCTACGTCAGTGGGTGCTCTCGTCTGCAGAGGGAGTTCGTTGGCCATTGAGTGGTATGAACAAGTTTCTACCTCCTCCTCTATATGCGGCACTGGTGCGATCCTTACTCTTAGATATTCAAGCAGATGTGTCAGTACCTCTGCTCTAGTGATGCAGAGCTGCATCAATTCTGCACATTGCTAGGGGTTTTGGAGGACTTGCTCCATTTGCGCTCATGTAGTTGTCATATCTTGTTCCATTGTTGAGTCTAGTTCTTTGGCCACGTCCGGTATATCGATGTTCTCTGGTACTTCTGCATCATGCATGATGGTTTCTTGGGTCTCCTCACCCTTAGGTGGTGAGGTGATTCACTGGTCATGGTCAGCTTCCAACTCTTTTGTGCTTCTGGCGGCTTCATCCTATGCTGATGAGTTGTGTTGTCGTTCCTGGGTGCTTGGGTTCAAAACATCTAGTATAGTACTTTGCTCTGTGGCTTTGGGGTTGGGGTTGGAAATTTCTGGGCGGGGCTTGGTGACTTCATTGGTTGTCTATGGGGTGTGTCGCCCCTCCGTCTCTAGGTGGTCAAACTTCATAAACTATGAAGTTGTGGTCTGATGTGGGGTGGCAGTGAGGAGATTTGGTAGTTGGAGTGGTGGTGGAGGCTTCTCAACGATGGGTGTGGATAGGAATGTTTTAGGCTTTGGGTCATCCTAGATATCAATGATAGGGGTGATTTTAGTCACGGCATGGGTGTGAGGAGTGGAAGATGCAAGGGGTTGTGGGTTTAGGGGTTTATGCGGCGAGACCCCAGGTCTCTGCTTCTTCTGTAACGGTTCGGTCCCAAGTACAATGCCTAGGATCTGGTTAACCTGCACTCTTGATAGCATGGTATCGTCTGGCATCTTACAGTCGGCCTCTCTTTCCTTCCACACCAACAAATGTGCCTCTTCCTCCACCTCAGATTCGGTCTGTACCGACGCATATATCTTCTTCTATTTGGGGTCTGAGCTTGGTCCCTCTCCTGCTTCCTTGTATTTCTTCTTGAGAAGATCAGATGGAAGAATATAGTGCATGCCTATTTTTCATGGGCCACATTTAACTCCTGGCCATGACATGACCTCCTTGTCGAAAGCTTCTTCATCCAGATAAAAAGGTAGCATCCGTGTGTGAAAACATTCCTAACTAGCATGCCTTGGCCAGATGAATGTACTGTGTCGGTTCATGTCGAATGCAATATTCCTCGTGTTATTATTGAGGATCTCCTGTGGGATGCATGACCTCTGTGTTGCGTTGATCATAGCATTGTACCATTTGGAAAATGTTGCATCGTTGAGCGTTGTGTTCTCCGAGTCTGGTCTGGATTGCCATGGTTCAAACATCTTCACCAAACGCCCTTTGTCTAGTATTGTCGGTTGTCAGCCCACTGGTGAATTCCACTTGAGCATTGCGAATTCCACAAGTAGGTATCCATAGGTAAATGTGTCTCCTTTCTCTTATGCCTCCTCACAAGCTATGAGTAGTTCCTCCAGCAGGAAACTACACCAGTTGCATACTGCTCCTTGATTGCAAAAGTCGGCAACAGATAGCACATCTAGGGTGCATTCTCCCTTAAAGTAGGACCTCATAACCTTGCTGGCTATGACGTAGCAGCCAGTTTGGACTGGTTCGGGTAATATTGGCTCGATGACTACTGTGCATCCGCCTCACTTGGTGTTAAACTTCTTGTATAGGATAAGTTCGCCTTTCTTCTTCCCATGCTTACTAGGTCCCTAAAATCCTTTTGACACATCCTCACCTTCAGAGGATAGTCCAGTAAGATGTTGGATGTCCTGTACATGGATTGGATAGCACTTATCCAACCATAGGCTTCGATCGTGCACCCTGTTGATAATTTTTTTTGTGTAGCGCGCAATGTTGCCCGTGGTGACGAAGACTAGTAAATCTATGAGGTTCATGATGGTGGAGTTAAACAAATTAATGAACTCCTTTTTTGGTATAAACTGTAGATCTCCAGTTCCATCCAGGGTTAATTCCCAAAATACATCTGGGTGCATCTGTGGAAACAAAGTTGAATCTGTGAGGTCAAGGTCGAGCAACTTGATGTGCTCTATCTTCTCTTTGAGGTCTCCTATGATCTCGACCGGGGGTCGCAGATCTTGTCTGGTACTGCTTCTTTCGTCATGGTGCTTCGGCTTGATGAAACTCTCGGCATTTGCACGTCTGTGGTAGATAAAAGCTAGGCTATGTCTTCGGCTTTTGCAAAGGTCTCTATTGGTTCATAGTGCTGCATGTGAAAATAACTATGCTCAATTTTAGAAACAATACATTCTCAACTGAGTTCTGAGAGTCTTTTGACTGGCTTTAACGGGTAAGTTTAACAATAATTGCTCCTCATGATGACTGTATGGATGCAACAGGGTGTGAGTTGTCCGATGGGATGGTTTAATCAAGGGAAATCCGATTGGGTGATTTGAGTATTTACTCATTTGAGTGGAATAGGGATGTGGCCGAATTGAGACCTTTCTACTTGACGGGTGGGTGTCTCAGTGCGAAGTTCGATGGCATCTTGGTATAATGCGACCTTATGGCTTAACGGGCGACATTCAGGGTTCCAGACTGGTAATAAAGGTTGTGACTAGACTGGGTGTACGTAGCCTTTAACTCTTATTAGATTTGGATTCAGGGCGCCTCCGACCACAAGGGTTGTCCCTGTCATCCTTAATGATGGATATCACTGGACTTTCTCATACTTCAGGTTTTGTACTGCTGAGTCATAAATTCTGTATCAACCAACACTTAAACAAAATAGATAAACTATGTATTGTGGTGCAACACTGCGCGCATGGACATTATTAACTAAATTTACAAAATTCCAGAAAGAAAACAAAAACTCAAATCTAACTATTGTACAAGATCCGTCGGATTGGAGCGACTCTCATTCTTCTTAGTTTTGAGATAGGTAAGGCTTCAGGCGAGTGTCATTCACCCATCCCAGTTGTAGCATGCCATCCAGTTGCGTAATTCAGACTGCTCTTGATGGTCGTATTTCCGCCACTATGAAGGATCCCAACTAGTGCATGTGCAGCTTACCAGGGTGCATCTGGTATCGACTGTCATAGAGTAGCACCTTGTCGCCTTATGCAAATACCTTGGTCTTGATGTGTTAGTCACGCCAAGCCTTATGTCTTTCCTTTTCAATCGATTGATGGAAATCAGCTAGAAATTTGGTTTTGTCGAGTTCTTGTAACTCCGCAAGTCTCTGTGCCACTGATTCTTCATCTGTCATACATGTGGCTTGTGCAATGTACATACTTGTTTGGATGAAATCTGTGGGCACCATTTCCTCTTTTCTGTAAACCAACTGGAACGATGTATATCTGTGGAGTTTCTTTGTAGTTGTCCTGTATGCCCATAATACCGCTGGAGTTCTCTCATCCCAGTCCTCTCGGTTTGCGCAACATACCTTTGTTAGTCCCTTTTCCAAGATTTTGTTGAAGGCTTCACCTATATCGTTGGCCTGTGGGTGATATGGAATGCTCTTATGATGCTGAATCAAAAATTCAGTAGTAAGTGTTGTTATAGTGCTGCTAATGAAGTGAGCTCCCTGATCACTGGTTAGGCTCCTTGGACATCTGAAGTGGGTAATGATATTCTCGAAAATGAACCTAGTAGTCGTATCCATCGAATAGTCCTATACCGCTACTACTTCGGCCCACCGAGTGAGGTAGTCAATTGTGGTAATGATGTACCTTGCCTTTAAATGTTTGGCTGTGGGGTTGATGGGCCCAATGAATTCGACTGTCCATTTCTCAAAGGCTTGTAGAGATCTAATCGGTTGAAGTGGTAATTCATCTCGGTGTGACAGTTTTCCCACCCGTTGACAAACGTCGCATGATCTAGCATATGATTTTACATCCTTGAAAAGTGTTTCCCACCAAATTCCTGCTTGTAGAAATTTCTATGTCGTTTCCTTTCCTCCTACGTGTCCTCCTGTAATTCCATTATGGCATTCCCAGAGTATATCCCGCCTTTCATGATCTTGGACACATCGCTTGAGGATACTATCTAGTCCTAGTTTATACAGTTTCCCGGTGATCAATTGGTAATCTGCTGCTCTGACGACCATATGGAATTTCTAAGTTGCGGAATATGTTTCAGGGCAGGCCCCTGTGCTGAGAAAGGTTGCTATGTCCTCCAGGTATTCTGGAATTGCCTCGATCTTGAACAATTGTGCATCTGGGAGCTGATCATCGACTGCTCCGCCACTTTCTCCTGACTCTAGTCTAGATAGATGGTTGGGTCTAACATTGCATCATCCTAGCTTGAATATGACTTCAAAGGAAAATTTCTGAAATAACAATAACCATCTGCAAATTATTCCTTCCAACACAGGTTTGTTAACTAGGTATTTTAATACTGAATGATCAGTAAAGAATTTGAAATGAGATCCTAACAGATAATGTCTAAATTTTTGTAAAGAATATATCATTACTAAGCCTTCCCGTCCGGTTGTTGTATAGTTGCGCTCTGCTTGTGAAAACTTCTATCTTGCAAAATATATGGGGTGATCCATAGCTCCATCTCCTGGTTGCGTTAAAATAGCTCCTAAGGAAATTCCTGAAGCATCCACATGGGCATGAAATTCTTTCTCCCAATTTGGGAATATCAGAATTGGTGTTGTGATGAGTTTTTCATTAAGTGTTTCGAATTCTTTGTCACACTCGGGAGTCCATCAGAACGTTTTAACCTTTTTCAGGAGGTTTTCCAGAGGTGCAGTAATGTTGGCATATCTTTGGATGAACCGACGATAGTACCCTATGTGTCCAAGTGTGGAGTGCAGTTGTTTAGCACTCGTGGGTGGTGCCATATTCACAATGACTGCTACTTTAGCTGGGTCTACTAATACTCCTTCTCATAAGACTATGTGGCCCAACAAATTTCTGCGTGGCACACATAAAATACACTTCCTAAGGTTTGGTGAGATTTGTAACTCTCTGCATATGTCGAACATTAGCCTCAGTAGTGCTATATGTTCCTTGAGTAGGATATATATTGTCCAATCATCCATATAAAATTCTATGAACTCTCTAAAGGCTGCTATCACGATCCTGGAGAAAATCGCAGGGGCGTTCTTTAGAGAAAATGGCATGACATTGTATGCAAATGATCCCCATTCAGTGATGAAGCTGGTTTTTCTCTTGTCCTCTTCAACAATCCTAACTTGATGGTATCCTGAGAATCCATCTGTGAATGAATATGCTTCCTTCCCCGCAACCTGTTCTAGGACCTCATTGGTAAAGGGTGTTGGGAAAGGGTCGTGCAAACACGAAGATTTGAGGCTCCTGTAGTCTACACATACTCTAATGTCTTCAATGTCTTTCTTGTTTTGAATGACTATCGGGCTGACCCATTCTGCTTCTTCTACTGAAAAAATAAGACTAGCTTCTAGAATCTTATCAATCTCCTGTTTAACTTTTTCTTTTACTCTTGGGTTAAGATGGTATGGCCTATGTATGATAGGATTGGATCTGGTTTGCTCATCCTAGTAATCACCTACCAGGGCTACTTGGGTTGCTCTTCGATCCCTATGTTGAGTCTCTGCAGTTTTAGCGGGTGATTGTAGGAACTATTGGTCTGGCTAGGTATGGTGTTTTGGATTTCCCTGTTTCCCTTAGTTTCTTTGATGGCTAGGTTTCACAGTTCTTCTAATTCATATAGGATTTTTGAGGATTTTCTAATCTGATAGCATTCTATAGGATTTTCGGTCACAGGTAAATGGAGTTTGGTATGGAATTCTTGGGTATTCCTGGGACATACTACAAAGTCTGATCTCTTGTCATTATTGGCTGTGAAAAGAAGTTCTTTAATCTTTTGTAGGACTGGTTCAAGCTCAGGGTACTTACTTGTAAACGAGAACTCTTTGCAAAATTGAGCTGCTAGTGTTTTCCAATCGCTAGCCTGTCTTCTGGTTTCCTCATGTATAAACCAAGATTTCATAATTGGGCCTAGGGAATGGGGAAATACCTGAACCCAGAAGAGAGAGGGTGTCTTTCCAGCCTACCATTGTGCCACACACTGTTCGATGTGTATTCTCGGGTCCGATTCTCCGATGAACAGTTGTGCAGCGTGGGGTTCCATTTGTATCTCTGTTTCTGGCTGTTCCCTATTCCAGAACCTGTATTTGAGATATTTCTTCACCTCGTCCCAATTTTTAAATGTAGTTTTGTGCGTAGCCCACCATCTGGCGGGGTTGTTTTGGAAAGCTATATTGAGTACCGATATTCGTTGATCCTCTCTCATGTTCTCTTCCATGCTCTATAATAATTTTCCTAGGTATGAGGTGTCATCATATACTAGGTGTTCTTTGACTTCAGTCCCAACCCATCTGGTCATTCTGACAATTGCACATCTTATGGAGAATCGTTCATGTGAACTCTGTTGCCAACTATAAAAATCTAGTTCTGAGTCTTCATCTGCGAATTGTATGCTTCTCCAGCTTACTGATCCACCCGCAGTAGGGTTTATGTAATCGATTCTTGTCTCGATTGTTATGGTGTACAACTGATCTAGGTCTTCTCCTTCCATATTATTGTTTGTTGGTTTTGTGTACCTAGGTCCTACATATTGATCCAAAGGTTGAACTACCTTTATTCCCGCAGCCACAAAAGCCATGGTGTCTTTCTTTAAGTCAATTACTGCATAGTTTTTGTAGGCCCAATCGATGCCAAGTAGAGAAGAATAGGGGTCCTTGTCTCCCATGATCTCAATGACTTCAAAGTCCGCCACTATTTTTACTCCTGCTACAACGATTTCCACATTCTCTAGTCTTCCTATGGGAATGATACAGTATTGGTTTTCCATTCTTAGCTGAATTGGGGAGTATGATGTATTGGTTTTCCTAGGGCTTCCCAGGTTTTCTTGGGTAGAATGTTCACATATAACCCTAGGTCTAGCATGACGTCCTTAATTTCAAAGTCATCTAACTAGGATATCGGTTGGAATTATTTTCCCGTTCTTACTTTTCTTCATTTCACCCTCTGAGTACTCTTCTCAGGGAGGTTAGCCCTAATCCTTTCTTCTGAGGTTCCTTCATTCCCTAAAACTAGGTACAACACATTGCACAACTTTTCTGTCAGTTGATCGTTCCCCAGAATGCCAGAGAATAATTGAAACCAGAGGTCAACTGCCTTTTGATGCTGCTCAGGTTATCTTGGTATGCCTATAGGGTTTCTGGGTGCAGGGGGTGACGTAGGTACTTGTGCTACCTTAAGGTATACAATCGACTGATGGGGGTTCTCTTGCATCTCACAACTAGGAATACTCTGGAAGACTTCTATGGCATCCTTAAAGAACAATTTTTGTTTTAGTGGGTCATACTTGTCTCCCTTAGGTGCTGCCTTCTGAATCTGAGGTAGAGAATCAACATCGTCTCCTGTCTTCACACCTCCTAGAGTGATGATGTTAATATTCAACAATTGTCCTTTAGAAATCCTCTTGATCTCTGAACTAATAAGGTTAGTTCCTCTTTTCCATACCCTGTCTTCCTATTTTGCAATTAGCTCTAGGAAATCTTCAGTTGCGTGTCCGTTGGTTTTGCAATGGGAACACCATGGTTGTCTTGGGTGAGGACAGTATCTAGCCAAGTGACCCCGTTCATCACAATTATAACATCTTCTCAGCCCTCTTCCACCAGTTCTTCCTCCTTTGAAATCTCCGCCAGCTCCACCTCCTCGGCCTCGTCCTGGTCCCTGAGGTTTTTTCGTTTATTCTGAATGTTGTTCGGTCTAGACTGTTCGCCAGTGCATCCAACACCCTACATTGGTTGGTAGTATGTGTGGTAGATGTGCAAAACTCACAATGGACTGTGTTTGGTACCATAATTTTTTTTTGCATGATGGGGCATTGTCTTGGTCCATGCCCGTGGTTTCGGAAGATCTCATAATACTCCACCATTGGTGCTGCTTGGCCTCCTGGGAATGCATGATATGGGGCAGGATGGTGAAATGGTGGGTTCGTCGATACTTGTGCAACTCCTCCTGTGGGTCATGGTGGGGTTTCCATCAGATTGTTGGTTGTGGAGCCTCATTATCTTCCTGATTCAGAGGTCTTTTACTTTCAGCCATGTTTATACCCCATGAAGTATTTACACCCTAGAAGTATGTACACTCTTCCATGTGGGGGAGTGCAGAGGGAGGGTACCCCCTCTGCGGGGTCCG